>JAHWFP010222374.1:2818-13353 GCA_023313725.1 Lithobius niger | reverse complement strand
TAACCATAAATAACTGAATAAATAGCTTTCGGATCGTAGAACTTGTGTGGACTCCCTTGCTTTGCTCATTTATTGCTTTATGTGCTGTTGTTAAATTATTAGCATTTGTGCTGACGGTACAATTATTATTATCGTACCACTGTGTCTCCGTAAGATCTTACAATAGAAGATATTACGAGAGATTTACAATGGTGTCGAACAATACCCACGCCTAATCATTAAGAAAACGGCAGCACATTATAGTTATTATCAGGAGCCTATAGAAAACAACTAGGAGCGGGTGTGGCTGGTCTATGTTAGAAGCGCTTAATTTAGTACGAAGTGCTAATGCCAGAAGGAGCAACAATACTGCGCCTGCGCCAAGTCTAAAATCGAAACTGAAACTTGGCACGCGACGCAGACGTGTGCTACGAAAGCAACGCTTTATTTATTGTTGGTTAGAGCAACTTACTAACAACTGATTGTCTGTTCCTTTAGTTTTTTTATTATTACTTTGGTATTGTTTCCATGTTTAAAAACAATGGACCGAAAATTAGACTTGAGAACGTGAAGCACCTGCATCTCGTGCAGGTGGCGACCTCAGGTAACAAATTTGTACACCAATGTAGCCGCTCCTGACTGAACACTGTAGTGGAAGTTACCGAGACACGCTCCTAGTTGTTTTCTATAGGCTCCTGTAATTATTGAGCAAAAAAGCGATTTTTTTTGGATTAAATAGGAAAAAAAAAAAAGTAGAGCAAGTAGGCTACCCAAATAAGAAAAAAAACGTACAGCAAGTAGGCTACCCTAAATAAGAAAAAAAAAATCCCCAGTTAAACCTAGAGTGATTCACAGGTCATATTAACCATGCCTAGTCACAAAAAGTCAACTACAGCTAGCAAAAGCACAAAGACTATTCCTAAAAATAGGAAGAATTTAAAGCTTTCGTCTAGCAGTAGAACTATTGTGAAACCCCGTCGTCTGGCCGACGCGCAAGCCGTCGTTCCACCCGCCCCAGTCCTTCCCGTCCAACACGGTGAAATTCCACTTGTTCCCCCCGTTCTGGAGACCGCCGATGCACCTGCTCTTTCCGCCCAGCAGCCGATTCTGCCTCGGCAGAGCAGACAACGCACTCGCGTGCCAAAAGCACCTGCTAAACAGCGTAGCAAGGCAGCTGATAAACAGCGTAGCAGCTAAGCATAGCAGGGAAGCCAACGCTTCAAGCAGCCCTATTCACGATCCCCCACCACATCGTTCACGTAGCAAATCACCAAATAGGGAAAGAAGAAATTTTAGGCCCCACTACAGAAGTAGATCACCACAACATCGGGCCTATTCATCTAAAACGTTACGACGATAACGTTAGGGATAATTACCGTCACCGATCCCCAACTCAAGAAATTTTAACCCAAGTTTTAGACAGAATGGCAAACCAGCATAGACGCTCCCCCACCCCTCGCCGTCACGACGTTAATGTAGTAGCAAGCCCAACATTTTCCGGCAACAGCCATCTGTCACGAATCATCACAGGCGTACAAGAAGCTAACACCAGCCATGTAGACGCATTGAGGGAGATTGTCGAGAAGATAGGTACAAATCAACCCAGCAATAGCAACAGAAACTCTAACAGAAGCGAAGCACGAATGTGGGAAGACGTCCGAACTTCAAAGAAGGGCCTAATCAAATTTTCGGGTGAAAATAACACGGACATTTTCACTTTTCTGTTGCTAACTGACAATCTTAGGAAAATTGATCCTAACCTCCCTGACAGCAGGCTAATAGCAGCAGCGTCAAATAAATGCGTAGGAAGAGCAGCCCGATTCATAGCTACTAGCCCACTGATCTCTAGGATAACTACATGGAACGAATTCAAGACTGCCCTAATCGAACGTTTCGGCGGTGGAGTCGCCAAATACACACAAATTAAATTCCAGCATGCTCGAATGATGGAAGACGTCAATGCTTTTGCTGATAGACTAGAAATTATGGCATCGGAGATTTGGATGACACAGCCAGGTGAAAGTGACATCGAGAAGATTTTAAAAGAACGAGCAAGAGACCAAGGCTTAAGATGCACTTTCAAAGCAGCCATGCCAGAGAAGATAGAGACGTACCTAGCCACCATGAATCCGAAGACTTGGGAAGAAATGTTAAACCAAACATTCAAGAGACAGACCGAGATTGCAGACTGGGAAAGTGGCGATACACCACAACCAACACGAAAAAATCCAGCCAAACAACAAAACAACACAGCAGCAGCAGCTTCCTCTTCCGACAAGACTGTAACCGTAGCATCAGACGAATTAGCCAAGATTATGCTAGAACTAGAACAAAAAAAGAAGGGAAGTAAACAACCTCAAGCTAAGAAAAACTGTAAATGAAGCAAGAGTCGACGCTTTCCAGCCGGAGAAGAAAGAAACACGCTCGTGCTTCAAATGCTACGGCCAAAATCATAAGCAAAAATTGTAGGACTAAGGACAACCACCTAGAATTAGTACGACAGGCAAACGCACGAAGACTAGAAAAACCAATCCCCGGAAGAAGCGGCCAAGGCAGCTACAAACAACAAAGAGAAAACCACAAACCAACAACGCAGCTACAACCAGGGAACTAGGAATGATTCCCAACTCAAACTAAGCACCTACAAACGCCGTAATAACAACAACAACCACGGAGGTAGCAACGCAAACTTCGTCCAGCCACGCAATTAAACAACCCAGCAGTCAAAAAAAACTAGACGGAATTTTTTCCGTGCTGCTGTACCCTGCTAACTCAAAAAGCCTGTTACTCTTTGAGCTAGCAGGGTACAGCAGGACGGAAAAAATTCCGATCAACGCAACTAGTACCATAAATCCTGAAATTCCATCATCCAACCCCACCCCCATGCCTAGAAAACAAACTAACAAATTATTCAACAGCAAGAAAATCCATTCAACAATCAACGTTGCAGGTTTACTCCTTGATCTTTATTCTAAAGTCGACTGGCATCAACAAAAACTTGCATTAAAAGACAGGACGCTGACACTGCCAAGACTAGCTTCGTATTTCGGTGCTATCCCCGATAAATACGTAGCTCCAGCTTTAAACCTCATCTCGCACCTCACACCAAATTTTTCGGAGCTACTTAACAAAATTAACTCAAACTAACATGCGACTCAGTCATGTTAACACTATTCGAAGACGGCATAGACTCTACAAATTTCCACTCGGAATTAAATTTATCAAGATCAAACAACCCCATCGTTCTGGAATTAATCGGAGACGACAGGACAGTCGAATACCGAAGCACGTCGGACACCAATGAACATAAATCACATTTAATTCACTCCGGCGGCGAAGCAATCAAGATTTCCGACAATAACCAGCAAGAATGGAAGCTACGCATCCCTTTAATTCCATCTGTAACATCACCAACAATCTGTCTTATTTATTGGGACAGCACATCAAACCCCAAAGTCATTTCAGAAGAAAAACGGAAAAAACGAGAAGAAAAAAGGAAGACTGAGCAAAGAGAAAAATCCAAGCTAGCAAGCAACCCAACGCCATACCAACTCCATCTAGCGGCGGCGATTGATACTACTGGCCTACTTCTAGAACTAAACCCAAGGGACGAAGCAAGCGACAAAGAAGAGCTAACTCACGCTCGAGTCGACTGTATAGGCTACAACTCAAAATCTCTTTACCCAAGACCCCACCTAATTTTTAATTTCGGCAATTTAAGTAAAGTAGCACTTTTAGACAGCGGAGCAGGTGTTTCGCTGATCGAATCGTCTACTGCACGAGAATTGTTGAAAAACCCACAAATTAAATGTCACGAAGTCAAAACAGTAGCTCCCATAAATTTAATAGGTGTCGGTGGAAAAAGGATAACAGAAAAAATAGTGATCGCTGAAATAAGCAAATGCGGATTTTCCACAAACCAACAGTTCAGAGTCGTTCCCGATGGCAGTTTTGGGAAAATCAACATTTTATTGGGTTACGATTTTTGTCAAAACAACCGGAATTGGTTCAGTTAAATTGTTCAGACCAAATTTTTGAAAGAGGGGATCTCAAATTTAATTTGTCTCCATCACCTTTTGATGCTTGGGAAAATTATGGTCAGAACAAGGAGCTAATTAATTTCGAAAATTATAATGTTACAAGTGAGCATATTGCAACGATCAATATTTCTTCAGATGACGAAATAGCAAAAAATCCACGATCTATTTGGAATCCGACACCTCAACAATATTACGTTGAGATACCCGTTTCTTTGTACAGAGATGTTGTTTTACCAAACAACAGCGAGACAAAAATTTGTGGCGTTCTCCACCAAGCCTATCCTGAACAGCAAAGTGGCATATTTTTGTCACAACGCAAAGAAATTCCGATTCTTCTTGCCAGATGTTTGGTTAATACTAGCCCTACTGGTTTAATTCCGATTATGGCTATTAACACATCCGGGGAGGATCAATTTCTAAAGGCAGGCTCTATTTTAACCACTACAAAACAACAGAGATAGAATACAATGACAAAGAGAACAATGACGAGGATCCGGCATCCGCAACAACAAAAGATAATCCCCCTCCCGAAGACTCAGCTCAAACAATAGGAAGAGCAAGCACATGAGAGACCACGGACAAAAGATCAGCCACTTCCCTATCTAATCCCGGATCCCAACCCGACTTCCTACCCCCTTCAAGGCCCACTCAGACAAAGGGATACATAGGGACAATAGCCAACACGACTCAACAGAAGCCAATCTCGAAACCCAATCTGATTTTTTCCTTCCTTCAAGGCCTACTCAGACAAAGGAACGCGCACAGTCCATCGACATCAACAGCGTAGGGTCAGACCACTCAACGCTACCAGTAGACACAACAACCGAACAAAGAAAATTTTCTGAAGACGGATGGAATAGCTTGAAGTTTAAATTCAATTTACCAGATTTAAACGAAGAGCAAATGGAATTTTTGGACATGCTCAAGACACACCAGGACGCCTTCAGCAAGAATGAATTCGATCTTGGAACATACGAAAACTATGAAGTAAACATCAAAACAGGGTCATCAGCCCCAGTAAGGTCAAAAATCTACAGGGTGCCTTTCCTTTAATGGGAAATTTTGGACAATACCTGGAAGAACTAGTCAGCATTGGCATAATTAAAGAATGCAAATCAGCATAGCTCAGTCCATGCCTTCTTATAAGAAGAAGACCCGAGGGATATAGAGTCGTCGTAAACCTACGCGGCCTGAACGCAGTTACTGAATCCGTATCAGTACCCCTGCCTATCATCAGTGAAGCACTCGCAAATCTCAACAGCGCCAAATACTTCACCAAGCTAGATTTTCGAATGGGATTTTTTTAACTGAAGCTAGCCGAGTCTACCATGGAAAAGACAGCATTCCAGAGTGCCAACAAGGTGTATTGTTTTTCCAAACTTCCAATGAGTTTGAAAGTAGCGCCCGCCCACTTCCAATTCTGCGCCCAGCAGATTTCCGCAGAGACTTTAGGCGCCTACTGTACGATCTACCTTGACGACGTGCTCCTCAGCTCCTCAAATTTCCGAACACACCTACTACACGTCAGCAAAGCCCTCTCACTAGTGGAGAAATCGAAAACGAAACTCAGCCCCGAGAAATGCATTTTCGCTGCAAAACAAGTCAAGTTTCTTGGATTTATCGTTAACGAAGATGGAATACAGCCAGATAGAGACAAGATTAAAGCCATGGAACTTTTCCCACAGCCTAAAAACGTCAAGGAAATACGCAGATTCATCGGAATGTGCGGATTTTTTCGCCGAAACATCCCTTCCTTCTGAGCTTACTCAATGGACCTTATCAAGCTCACCAAGAAGAATGCGAAGTTTATATGGGACAAAGAAGCAGACAACGCTTTCAAGGGACTAAAGAAGGCAATGGTAAATGCAGCAACTCTACGCCACCCAGTTTTTTCCAAACCTTTTTACGTCGAGGCAGATGGAAGCGACGTAGCCCTCGGCGGCTGCCTCACACAAGTACACGACGGCATCACCTACCCCTTAGCCTATACTTCAAGAACCTTGACACCTGCCGAGAAAAAGGAAAGTACTACCTTAATGGAAATTTTAGCAGCGCTACATGCCTGTAAAACTTTTCGTACCTATCTCCTTGGAAAATCCTTTTTTTTGGCATCGGACCACATGGCCCTGTATTTTTTATACAACAGTAGTGGATTATCTCCTAAACTAGAGAGGATACTAACAAGACTAAGGGAAAACAACTTCGAAATCCAACATAGGCCTGGCAAGCTTATACCCGTGAGTGATGCTCTATCGCGAGTAGAGATACCAGTTTGTGTACTAGACTCACAATTCCCTGACTGGACATGAAGCCACGTCGTAGCAGAGCAGAAAGCAGACGACTATTTTGGGAAAATCTGGCACAGCATCAAGGACAGCGACCCTGCAGACGTCATAGATGCCAGTAATAAAAGGAACATTTATTACAAGGATTTCGGCGGAATGCTATACAGAACATGGCTAAAAGACCCTTCACAAGGAAGATTAGAAGATATAGCCCAAGTTTGCATCCCCGAAGCTCTAGTAAACTTCTGTATTCGCGACTACTATTCTTCCCCCGCAGCTGGCCACCGAGCAGCCAAAAGCACCCTCAAGCTTATTCAACTACACTGTTTTTGGCCAACCATGATCAGGAACATCGATCACTACGTGAAGACATGCCTTATCTGTCAAGAGTATAATCGCCCTAACAAGCCATACAAAGCAACACTCAGAGCCTACAAGCCTCTACAGAGACCAGGAGAGAGTTGGTCTATGGATTTGATAGGAAGATTAAACACCCCTCACAAAAATAACGCCTACGTGATGACGCTCGTGGATGACTTCAGTCACTATGTCATCGCTTTTGGAATTCCCGACAAACGAGCCGAAACTATAGCTAGGAAGCTATACACCAAGCTTTTCGCACGATTCTCACCCCCCAGAGTGCTCCGCTTTGATCTCGGAGCCGAATTTTGCTCTAAAGTTAGCGCAGAATTATGCAACTTATTCAACGTGAAGCAAATTAACTTCACCCCCTACGCTTCTTGGACAGGAGGAGGCGTAGAGATCTGCAACAACTCGGTCCAAACCGTTTTAAGGAAGATAGTAGCAGATGATCCACACTCATGGGATGAAAACCTACAAGCAGCCTGCATCGCTTTGAATTCTACCCACCACAGCTCTACACTGTTGTCACCCCACCTACTTCACTTCGGCGTCGAGTTCAGGATCCCCAGCAGCTTGATCTTCGAACCTGCAAGGAAAATTTACAACAGCGACGACACAGTAGTCAGACTGGAGACAAAACTGTTAAAAGCGTTCGAGGTGGTACGTCAACAAAACGCTATCGCAACTCAACGTCACCAGAATTTCTACAACAAGACTGCACACCCCTACAGATTCATGACAGACGATTATTTATTAAATCCTTCGTGAAGATTGAAGAAATCTCCAGTAAACTGCAGAAAGTTTGGGATGGCCCGTACAGACTGGTAGAATTCGTCAACCCAGTCGTCGTGAGAGCAGTGCACTACCTGGACCCCTTCAAACCCGTGCGAGTACACGTCAATCACTGTCGGCCTTACTTCATGTGATCAAGAAACCCGATTCAGCCTTTCGCCACGCCCGACGACTTGGATTTGGCAGAAATCCAGAATGGAGGATTGAACGAATCCGAACAGGAAATCCGCGATCTGATTTCCAAACTGCATCTCGATCCATCCACGCTGCAGAAATCGATGCACCTTGCCTGCACCCCCAGCAAAAGCTAATCCCTCCTCATCATGCTAACCCTCAGCAAGACACCACTCCAACTACAGGAGCAGAGAATCGAAAGCGTAAGCTCCGCGAACCTCACACGTCTGCGACGTTACAAAAACGTTTAAGACTTAGAGAGCAAGAATTGGTAGAAAAGCGTAAGTTGCGCCCAAACCACGGTTACCTGACCCGAGCCAGCATTAATACTCCAGAAATTAGGCGTAAGCGTAATTTCGACCAAGCATTAGTGAAGGATCACGAGTAGCTAACCCCCCCCCTTTCTCATACTGGAGAAACGCCATACAAATGTGGAGTGCGTTCGAGCATTCGAAATCACATTGAAATTCACCTAACGCAGATTTCGTTCTGTCATACTATTTAATTACGTAGCACATCGTAATAAGTCAGCGAATTGAACCTAATTGGAAAGTTCGTTGCAATACGTGCATACAATTTGCTAAATCAAATTCGCCATGTCAAAATTAGCACGACAGTCGCTGCACATAGCGAGAGAACGTGTTAGGTGTGATGTTGCTAACGTTGGTAAAGCAAATACCCTTTCCCCATAACCAAATCATAACCGGAAATTGTAGGAAAAAAAAAAAAATAAAAACCGATTGCACTCGTAAATTCATCTGTCAAAAATAAAGCCGTAGAAATTCCAGTTGTCAGCAACGTGTCAGTTCGGCACAAACCTACCTTGACAATGGAGAGAAAACGTACAAATGTGAAGCATGCGGTACAGCTCCGTAGAAATCCCTTTTCTTCGTAGTACGATTAATAAGTTGCGAACTTACCGTAAAATTACTTCAGGTATCAGCATGAATCATTTTATGTATTTATTGGTAAAATATGTTATAAGTATAAGCTCCCCACGATATTACAATGAAAAGAAAACGTACAAATGTGAAGAGTGCGGGACGAGCAACGCACATCAGATCCTAATTGACGATCGTACAGCAATTTGGCTGTGCAAATTGTTTTCTGGTTCCGTTCCGACGAATTGTACGAATTGGAATTGTGCACACATAAGAATTAATTAATAATTTAAGTAAAATTGCAAATGATGCACGATTCAAAGTTACGTTAGTAGGCTATCAATTGGCATAGAACAACGTACAAGGATCCGTCAAGCAAATTTACGAACAGTTAGCATAAGATATTTACGTCTAAGAATTATAGAATTGCTTGAAGAATTAAGATTCACGTAAATAATTAGGAATTCAGTACTAATGAGAACCCTAACGGTTCAGCTAATCCAAAAAACACGTTAGCCAATTCACGATGCGAAATTCCAAATTCGGACAATGGCGGACAAAGAACTTACCTACTCAGTCGCACTTACCAACGAAAATCGTACCTTAAAACGTAAAAATAATTCCCAAAAACCATGTACGATTAACCTTGGTGCCTTTAGGATGCCATACTTGCAAAAATTATGTACGGATGGCACCGAGAAATTACTATTACAGTACGAAAAAGACGGAGTCCCGTCACGTTGCACGTTTCAAACGCAGGCATGAAAAAAATAAAAAGGCCAATCGAGGTAATTTTCGCAAAGGCCATCTAGGAGCTTGGCCACGGTATCCTATAATTACCACAGTTACCCGTATCAACCATGATCGTCTAAATTAAGCATGACCACCTAAAAATCATAAATGTTGAAATATCCTAAGGAACACGGCATCCTAAGCAAAGAAGTCATATCGAATTTTCGTCTGGCGCGCCAAACGAAAATTCGGAACGCGACGTAGTCTAAATAGGAAAACAGGGAGATGAAACAAATGCGTACTTAACCCAAACTAATTTATTGGGGAAACATGGATAAACACAAATATACACCCCTTCCCCCCCCCCTCCCGCCACTACCGCCGGACCCAAACACGCCCTGACCATAGGCGACTGACGGGAAGGGTCAAGGGAAGAACCAGAGGCCAAACAACGGTGACGTCGGGCTGGGGTTCCCGCGGCAGCCACTCCACCACAAAAATAGCAGGAACCTCTTCTTCAACTTGGGGCACCACCTCTTCTTCAACTTGGGGCACCACCTCTTCTTCAACTAGGGGCACCACCTCTCCCCGCCCGGCCGCTGCAGTAGGTCCGGGGTTCAGCCAGACGGCGTTGTCAACGAGCCGACCGACGATACCCCGAACCTCATGCCAATCCCGGCTGGCAACGAGGCAGGAGAATCCTGAAAAATTAAATAAAATAACAAGTTTAATCAATTATGCACAAACAGTAATCACGAAACTTAAACAAGTCTAGAAATTAAGGAATAATTTTCACATGAAAATCCTCCCCCTATTTTTTTCTCTCTTTCTCCCTCCCTCACCCCCCCCCCCCCGCCAAATACTGCGTTACACACTGAAAAATTAAGAAATTAAGAATCAAACCAACCTTTAGATTTTTCCCCTATTGAGATGAATTCTCCCCAATTTCGAAATAAGATAAAGAACGTTAAAGTGGCGATAGCCAACATCAGTAAATGAAAATATTAAAACTACTGAGAAGTTCCAACCAGTAAAATTAATTTTGCTAGAAAGGCCTAAGCAACCAGACGTAATTGTTCCAACACCCCCCCTTCCCCTCACAGGAAAAGCAGTCCGAAAATTAAAATCTATAGACAGCAGTCCGAAAATTAAAATCTATAGACAGCAGTCCGAAATTTAAAATCTATAGACAGCAGTCCGAAATTTAAAATCTATAGACAGCATTCCGAAAATCCACCCCCACGCCATCCTTCCCAATTTATTCTGCCTTCCCGATCCCCCCCCCCCCC
>JAHWFP010222373.1:0-57246 GCA_023313725.1 Lithobius niger | reverse complement strand
GCAATACTCAAAAAAGCCGAGCCGAGTACGCAACGTATACTCGAACTTGGCTCGTCGCTTGCATCCATACTCGGAAAACTTGAATCCGGTGAAAATGCGATAATATCACCAAATTTTGACCGATTTTGACGTTCAAATATACCAAATGCATCGTCTCAATGAGAGCTTTTCAGTAGTGAAGATTAAAAGCCACTATCTCAAACCATTTTAAAGTTATATCCTAAAAACTGGAAAAATAGTTGACATTGACCCGTACAATCCGTTAAGCAGCATCGTAGGTGTTATTAGACTAAAATTGCAGGGCCTGCATCTGCTTAATTTTAATTTTTATTGCCTAACCGAAAATATACATTATCTGTTTTTATTAGCGATTCTCCTTTTGAGTTAGAATTATTCCCTAGAAGCTTTGGAGCTTGAATCCCAGCCGGACTTGTACTCTACTGTGCATGCGCAGGTTTGGGCTGGTTATATAACACGGCGCAGCCAACCGCGTGTCATTATTGCTCCACATCCAGAACCTATCAATTGAGGGGAGGCCTGGGTGGAACTACAAGTAATGTATATTTTCGGTTAGGCAATAAAAACTAAAATTAAGCAAGTGCAGGCCCTGCAATTTTAGTCTTTTTATAGCCGACGAAAATCTCCATTACCTGTTTTTATTAGCGGACTTCGTCACCGGGAGGCGGGATAGGTTAGCTCAGTTTCCCCTTAAGTACAAGTCGGCGCCCCAAGAACGAGTCTTTGGTGAAGTTATTCCTGAAGAACCTTCAGCCAATTACACTGGATAACGGAACCGGAGGAAGTTTGAACGATCTGTAGTGTAGGCGGAACAGTGAGGTCCCCAGTGAGGCAAGGTTGGTGCGGTGAGGGAACGTGAAGTAAAAATATTGGTTAGAAACGGGGTTAACTGAATTGGGATAACCGCAAACAGGAATCTTAACACCGCGGGGTACAAGATAGGAAATCAGGTAATAGTGCCGAAAACGCTTACCTTGTAGGGATGATGATGTTGGGTGTCTTGTCTAGTCATCGGGGTAAAGGAAAGTTCTCATCCGTTTGACAGACTTCGGAAACAGTTCGTGTGTAGGGACGTGGAGGAACTTTGACGACGATGATATTCGAGGCAAGGAATAGGGCAAGGAACATTGTTTCCGATGAGGGGAACGTGTCATGGCAATGTGAGATCTGTAGTGGAACGATTGAAGAAGTAGTATGAAATTTAGGTGGTATATATATATATAAGGCGAGGAACGAGTTTAACCCGTCCGGAAAGGGGCGAGAAAAGCAGGAACCTCTCCAAGGCTAAAAGTAGGGTAATAGTTTGTCTTGAAATCATAGTTATTGTTGTTGTGGTAAAAAGCGGAACCCCAAAGCTACTCCTTTGACCTGACGGCGACAAGGGGAACATGGAATCACTGATGAGGACGAAGCTGAGTGTTCCGTTAAACCACGAAAGACTGGTAAGAAGTGGGTGGCGTCATCGAATTGCCAGACGGAATAGGAAGACATCTTACTGAACTGCTTTGATGCCACGGCTGCGTTCCAGCAGTTGTTGGAGAGGAAGATGGTGAAGCAGGAGGATCGCCGTCCGGAGTATGGGATGTGTGGGCCGTGACAGACGGATTCTGGTACGGTGATGGTAATGGAGACGGAGCGTCTTCGAGTAGTTTAATGATGAATGGAGATGGGGACGTAGCTGGAGTCCGAGAAGGATCTGATGAACGTGCCTTGATCATTGTAGGTGCTGTCCGAAGGTGCCGTGTTAGGGACCGAGCACAGTAATATGCCCGGCATGGTGGGGATGAAGGAATAGGCGATAGCAAAGCATGGCGAACGCGGAGTAGCACATAGTTGATGCGTTGAGAACGGTACCGCCGCTGGAGGGTTTTAAGTTTGTTCGAAAAGGCTTCATTAGAGGCACGAAGGAAGGCGTTGTCCGACTGTAGGGTAGTAGAAGATGCGGCGGCTTCCTGTAGCGCAGGTAACGTGGATTGAGCAGCGCTAAGGGCGTCAAGTTCCTTAGCGAACCCATCGATGTAGTCTAAGACGAATTTTATGTTGAAGTCGAAATTTTCTAGTTCTTGTGCGGACAGGTGTAGTCCTCTGTGCAGGGCGGTATGGATTGTTGATGCTGAAAGGAACGGAGCAGATCCGGTGGGGGAAGGCGTCTTACAACGTGCAAAAGTCTGGAACGTAGCTGTTGAATCTTGAGGAGCAGTGACCGCTGAAGAAGAAGTGCTAGTCAATGTTGGAACTGAGGATTTGACATGTAGAGACGGATGTTTTGGTGGGGCCAAGGGGGAACACGCGGTTTTAATACGTGCCATGGGACGCATTCTGGACGACCCGGGAATGGCAGGGATTTTGTCGGTACTAGTGATCCGAGAGCTTTTTGCAAGATGCAAGGTCGGAAGAAGCACTGATGCTGGACGCTTGGTAGGTGTCTTTTTAGAGGGAGTCGTCAGTGTATGTGTGGGGATCTTCAGGTTTGGCTGGTGTCTTGAGAGACTGTTGTTCTTTACGCTGACGGGCCGCCCGGATGGAATGCTTCCTCGACTCTAGCTGGCGGCGGCGAATTTCAGACCAGCGACCTGAGGAGATGAGGAGGCAGATACAGTATTTCTTGTCGAGTCCATTGCACGGGGGGTGCTTTTGTCAACACGGGTGCGGGGCGAAATGTGAAGACGGTGTAGGGCCAGAAAATCCTAGACAGGAACAAGCTTTAGGAGAGGGAACGTTGGCTTCTGTAACTTCCACCGGCGGGATCGGGTCTTCGGATGAGGACTTGTCCGACATCTTAACTGGTGAAAAACCGTTACGCGTGATGCGATTTGAAGTAGAGGGAGGAGAGAGACCTCTGGTAGCAGAACCGTGCAAGGTTGTGCGGACGGAGGAGGAACCGGTGATCGTATGGGAAGTGTTCCGTTGGGGAAAACGGGGAGTGGGATGAAACAATTGTTGAAGTATCTCCTGACGTGGAAAAGGCTTTTTTTTTTATGAAGTGGGTTCCGGAGAGGAATGAAGGACTGTGTTGTGGGTTACGAAGAATCGAGGACTTCCCATTTTTTTTTTTATCGTAATCCGGATGAGGAATCGTAACCATTGGGTGATGAGAGAAACAATGTTCTAATGCATGTTAGTATAGGGTTGCGTGTATAGAGGGTATAGCGTCATGTCCTGTCCCCCGTCTTGTTTGTTCACGTTCCGTTGTGGGATGTGAACGGTGGAAGGAGGGAAAGGTAGCGGAATAAAGGCCTGAGTGTGGCCGAAAACGAAGGTATCTATAATTGTGTTGCAAAGAGGTAGAGTAACCCAAAAGTAGGTACAGCTGGAGAACGGTGTTGGACGAAATTTTTGGTCTTAGAGGGGGAACGGAAAACAACAATTTTAACTAATATTAAAATTAGTTTTTACTATCCTAAAATACTTACCTCTAGTATGTGCTAAAATCATTTTCGATTTGCTTTTCTACCCGAAATATTTTTAAACCCTTAACGTTTAAAACCTTTCTAACATCCGCAATGCAATGAGGTTAGCCTGCTTGCCACAAGGATTGCAACAATCGTTGCATATAACAATGCAGCACCAGCCTGCAATCCTCACTTTCGTTTTCCAGACACCCATTTCTCAATCAACAGGGTTCTGCGAAGCGGGGAGGCTGGGCGGGTCCTACTAGAGGTAAGTATTTTAGGATAGTAAAAACTAATTTTAATCTAGTTAAAATTGTCGTTTATTACTATCTGTAAAATACTAACCTCTAGTATGTGCTGAATTTGTCCTACAGGACGACGGGACAGCACAAACCCTGTAACCTCATTGCATTGCACTCAACCTTTCTTTACAGTAGACAGACATACATCATTTCATGTCAACCAAGGTCTGTACCCACCTTCTCAGCTGTCCATCGGGTTGATCCCTGGTACCGGACTGTTCACATCACTGCTCCAGCCTGCTTGGCGGCAAGAACGCAGTCCACCTTTCCACTGTGTACTCTCCGCTGTGCACAAGATGCATTCTTTGTCTTTATTCCACTCGGATAAAGTTCTTACGGCCCAACCTTGGAACACTGCCTTGTGTTTGGTTGGGATCCCCCCAGAATGCAATGTCACTTCGTGGAGCACCCATCCAGCATCAATCGTAGTACTCCTACGTGACGTAGCACAAAACTCCACCTCAATTCACCCCACCTTCTCTCCCCCATTTAGGAAAAGTTCCAGTGGGCATGGCGACGTTGAAGACACTGTCATGCGTCTTGTCGCCGTTTCACCAGTGTGCACACTTCCGTCACCTCACATCACAACAACAGTCCCTGCCGCCACGTGGGGCCGTCGCGGGCCGCTGACATCACGAGAACCAACATCGCGTAGATAGTGTGAGATGAACGTGCTCTTGTTGGTCCACGAACAGGCTGCCACAACATCGTCCAAAGGCGACAGTACAAGGGGCAGGTTACATTTCGGGAACAGTTGTTTCACTCTCGGTCTCGTGTTGCCGAAGCCTCTGACCAAACGGGCGATGTCTTCACTGGTCACTAACTAACTATTTCCCACGCAGGACACCACAGAGTTGATCGCCGACCTAAGCCTTTGATCGCACTCGGAGTCAACCCCTTCTAGAAGCGCTAATCCAGAAAAGATGACAAATCCGCAGCTGACGGACAGGTTGGATCAACATCCTTCGTCCTGCACCAGTAGAACCACACCTTCCACCTTGCCTCATAGTTCTTTCTCGACAACGACCGCAGGCAGCCCAGCATCCTCTCAATTACTTCAGGTGAAAACCCCTCCATCGAAGGATCCGGGTTAGAGTCTCCACCCGTGAAGATGAAGAATCGACGGTGACGAGTGGACTGTTGAGCCGTTGTGCTGAGTCAGGATGATGTCTGACTGGGGCAGTCTCACCGGACTCTCTTTTGCCAACTCCACCGGGTACCACGACGCTGCTGGCCACAGTGGTGCAACAAAGATGTACTCGCCCGGATACTTGCGGATCTTGTTCAGACACGTTTGTAGTAGTGAAAACGGAGGGAATAGGTAAGCCGACAGACCTGTCCAATCCAGAGAGAAGGCGTCCGTCGCCCACGCTGTCGAATCTGGGAACGGGGAAACGAAGGACGGAAGTCGAGCGTTGAAGCGAGTGGCGAAGAGGTCCACTCAAGGTTTCCCACACATCTGAACAGGGCCTGGCAAAGAGACGGGTCCAGTGCCCCCTCCGTCGTCACTGTTCCACGTGACAGCTCGTCAGCCAGCACATTCAACTTCCTGCGATGTGACAAGGTTGTAAAGATAACGGCAGGGACTCGCAAAGCTGTAGCAGCTCTGACATTTCCTCCACCATAGACAAAGAGCGAGTTCCCCCCGCCTTTCCTGATGTGAGCCACGGCCGTGGTGTTGTCTGACATGACCACTATCGTCTTCTCTGTCAGTTCCTCCTTCCATTCCAGAACCGCATTGCGAATCGCCCTATCTCCAGCACATTGAAGTGAAAACAGCTCTCCTCGGCTGACCACACACCTGCTACCCAATGAGATTCGAAGTGTGCTCCCCAGCCTGTAGTGGACGCGTCCGTGAACAGAAGCCCATCTGCCGGTGGGTCTTGAATCGGGACTCCTAACAAGTTCTCCGCATTCCCTCACCACCTGACCGTGTCTAGAGACACCACATCCATCCAATACTGACGGGGTTGCCACGCTACATTCCGGAACCAGTGCATCGGACGCACCTTCCACTCCCCCAAAGGGACGACCTTGGCACAAGAGTCCTTTTCCAGGCCTATCACCGATGCTAAATCCACTGCAAGAATGTCGGTCTCTGACTGAGCTTGCTTATCCAGGCTCCCAGCTTTTCGACCCTCTCCAGCGAAGGACAAACAGAGAAGCGAACCGAGTCGAAGTAACCCCCGAGGAATACAAATTGCTGACTGGGGGTCAACCTGGACTTCTCCATCTTTACACCAAGACCCAACGCCTTGAACATCCGAAGGCACCTGGCAGTCTGACGACCCAGAATGTCGCACGAGAGGTGACGAACCAGCCAGTCGTCGATGTAAGCATGCACACGAATGTCCAACCGATGAAGGTACTCCAACACCGGACGCAACACAGCCGTGAAGACGTGAGGTCCCGTTGCGATGCCGAATGGGAGAACACGGTACTGGCACGACTGACCTCCCACAAAAAGGCGGAAGAAACGTCGAATCGCCGGATGAAGGGGCACATGCATGTAGGCATCCTCGATTTCGATTGCCACCGTGTAGTCGCCCTGCTGCAACGCCTCCCTGACCGTCTGGATCGTCTCCATCTTGAAGTGAGCCTTTTCCAGGTGTTGATTTAGTTCGCGCATATTGAAAATCAACCTGTTTCCACCACCCTTTTTGTTGATGACACGAGCAGGGCTACAAAATCCTTTCGTTCCTGGCGGCACGTTTTCTATCACACCCTTCTCCAAAAGAACATTCACTTGCGGCTGCAACTTCTGATCGAAAGGCCGCTTGACGATCTAAAGGGTTGGTTCTGACGTCGTCACTGGCTTTGTGACAAATCGTGGCGAATAACCTTTCTCTACAACGGAGCGAGTGAACACGTCGTCGGTAAGGCGTCTCCAATTTACAGCATGACACTGAATTCTTTCCCCCACCTGCCGGTAAAGCGGTGCAAGGTGAGGGGGGAACACGTCAGTAACGTCCCCTTTGGAAGCGTCCCCTGACGCTACTTCGTCCACGCGTGGGGAATCCACGAGGCTTGGCCCTGCCCTGGGAAGGGGCCGGTACAGGAAAGGGCGACCTGGGGCGATCCTTATTGTGCCGAGACTGAACTGTTTGGGCCATACCGTTCCCTTGTTTCCTTGTTTCGGTTCAGTCTGCTTCTTGTCCTCCGAAACGGCCGGAACGGCAGCGGGCAAACCAGACCACTTCCTCTTCTTCCAAACACTCGACTTCGGAGCTGGTGGTGGCTTCGACTTTTCATGGAGATTTGGAGCCAACGACAGCAACTTCCCATCAAACAAGTCTTCCGATCTGTGGATTGGCAGCAAGCGGAGTTGCATCACCACATCAGCCGGAGTGTCCACCGCCGACTGCAAAACCGCATCCCTCCGGCGAAAAACCATGTTTAAAAGCAGCCTGTGTCCCCAAGAGAATGTAAATGTTAGGCTAATTATCCGGTTTACATGATGTAGACTGTTTCATAAGTGGAATGAAACACCGGATTGTTTATTTTTGTTTTGTCTATCCTTTCATTATACATTAGTTGAAACAAGTAGTTTCAACTATTAAGACGTGTTTGGTGATTTTGTATTACTTTATTTTGCCTTTTGTAATGAAGCCCTCTGTGTTTTACTGCCCCCTGGTGGCCAATGGAAATACTTGTATTGTGATTATGCAAATGAGTTACATAAAGTGTCATGGCTGCCTCCATGAGGTTTGAGCTTCAACACAGCTGCAGTTGTCAAGCCTTATTATTTTTGTTTATCTGATGCCATCCATCAATTATCCACATGCTATTTAGAAGATATAGTTTGTCTCATGAATACCACAGGCAAGTTTATGCATACAGAGTTTAAAGAACTTAGAAAACTTTTGGTTTTGGGTTGCTTGGACTTTTGACCTGCCAAGATGTTGGGATGTTCGTAGTACAAATCCACTGCCTACTCTACAGAATTAACAGAGAAGCCGTCTTTTTGAAAAGCAAAACCACGTTTCGAGAGAACACAAAAATCCTTAACAGCCGGATCCTCAGCTAGTTCAGGTCGGGAGGCCACCAACTTCTTTACGGCCACCGCCGAAGCCGACAACGCAATCTCAGCATGGGAATTGGCACGAATTGCACGGCGCAAGAGCGCCTCGTCCTCTTCATAAAAAGACGTCGGAGACAGGCATCTCACCGAGACAGGCATCTCAGAACCGAATTCGCTTCCAACGGCTGGGCCACCTTCACGAACTCTGCCGCCTCAAAAGTTTCGTATCTCTTCTTATTCGGCGCACCCCGCCCAACTGATCTGAAATACATACTAGGCAGCTTTGGATCATGCGGCGGAGGGTCTTTTCTCGATGGCACTCGCTTGCATGACTTCCGGGTCTGGGCCTCGGCATTCAAAAGCTGACGGAAGGCTACTTCGGATTGCGGAAATGTGAATGGGCACAAACCGTGGGCATCCTGCATTGACTAACGGTTTGTCGGGAGGGTCCTCCGGGTCATTTTCAGGGGGGAAGAATTGGCGACAGTAGCTGGAATCTCTCAAATTTCTGTACACAGCCGCAGAAATATCTTCCCCAGGGACCAAAATCTGGCCCTTCCTCAAAAATGTCCTTTTCTCTGTGGTTACGCGAGTCCCCATCGTCAGAGTCGTCCTCCCCACGACCAAACACCACCTTACAAATTTTACACGGAACCTGTGGATCCTCCTCTCGCAGCGAAGAGCATGACAGATTGCAGGGCGATGAGCGACGAGTGAGGCAGCGTCGAGCGATGAACCGAAGAAGACTCACCCGTGGCCTGGCCAGACACAGAAGACGGCGTGGAGCGATGCGAATCACAGCTATGCGACGAGCTCCGATGCGTCTTGCTCCCACGTTTGTGCACCTCTTTCTGTCCCTTAGGCAAATCGCCAGTCACCTGCTGACGACAAGGAACTGCCTCGGCACCAAACGGGGTTTTATGGTGATCACCATGCCCCGAACGAGGGTTTTTCCCCTTCACCTGTGAAGGTCTATCAATGGCTAAATCTCGTTTTGCTTCCTTGCTCCGAGATTTTTTGGGGTTTCCATCCAGTTCCGGGTTGCATTTTAACACTGCATTTTCACTTGCAACACCACCCCTCACAGACAATATCGGTCTTTCGACCGGCTGCAGTGTAGCTACAATCCCCGTGTCGACAGCCTCAATTGCCTCCAAGCCAGGCAGCGCCAACTCCGTCCCACTTGAATGGCTTTCTCCTGCATTATTTTAAGAGTTTCGTCCCGTGCCGCTAGATGGCGCCACCGCCGCCGCAGAGCGATGAGCGGTCGGCGAAAAGTTCCTTCCCGTGCCGCTAGATGGCGTCACCACCGCCGCAGAGCGATGAGCGATCAGCGCTGGATGAGCCGCCGCTCCCTATGCGAAGAACTCCATCTGCGCTTGAAGTTTTGCAAAGCCCTCAGCATTCGCGCGTCGGTTTTCTTCCAAAAGTTCACTTCGCAACAAATCAATCTTGATATTGAAATCCAGCATCACTAACAGTGTTCACAATCCTTTCCAAGTTCCCTGCCGACAGTGGGGATTTGCCCAGAATAGAAGAAACCGTCGGCGACAAGGAAACACTTCCAACAACAGGTACGTTAGGCCTAACTTCCGTTCCATCCTGTGGAACACCGGAGTAAGCCGCAATTAGTTCGTCAGACAGGCATTTCTAAATCAGTACTCATTTTCTCATACCTCGACTGAAGGGGGTCTTTTTTTCCGACTTGGAAGAATCAAGGGCTACACGTTTGGCCAACTGAAGCCGGCGCTGGTCCGATTTATGCCAGGTGCACACAATTTTCTTTACTAACTCCGGATCCAAAAGATTGCTTGAAATTACACATTCTGCATTCCTGCAGGCAGGATGAATATCCCCGGGGTCTTTAAGCAGGTACACACGAGAAATTCACCGCCCAGCCTCCCCGCTTCGCAGAACCCTGTTGATTGAGAAATAGGTGTCTGGAAAACGAAAGTGAGGATTGCAGGCTGGTGCTGCATTGTTATATGCAACGATTGTTGCGATCCTAGTGGCAAGCAGGCTAACCTCATTGCATTGCAGGTGTTAGAAAGGTTTTAAACATTGGGGGTTTAAAAAAATTTCGGGTAGAACAGCAAATCGAAAACGATTTTAGCACATACTAGAGGTTAGTATTTTACAGTTAGTAATAAACTGTCCGTAAGGGATTAAAGAAGTCTTGTCTTCGTTGGGAGATAAGTGAAGGTAAGAGAGTGAATGACGAAGAAGCAGGCGTTCCGTAGCTTTGTTGGAAAGCGAGAGATGGTTGTTGTTGGGGCGGCCGAAGGGGCTGCATGACGCGGAACGGAAAATCGGACCAGCGTCTATGTACTCATGGTATTGCCAGAGTTATTGAAGGTAAGATGTACGAGGGAGAAAAACAGGACCGGAACGCACAAATGCATTCGTGTAGTGAGAGCGGTGCTTGTTATAGTTGTGTTTCTTTTGTGTCTCTCTTTATTTTTTATTTTTTTGTTTCTTTTATTTTGCGGAGCCAACTGCGCATCCGCGAAGATCAGGTATAAAGTCAGGTAGAGAGGAACGAGTGTTCAGAATTGATGAAACTTTGGAGGAGTTAGGGCGGAGGTGCAGGAGATGCAGCAAAGATGAACGGAATTGGAACTGCATGATGTGTCCAGGGTGATAGGAACGAGGCTCCCCGCCCGTTTTACAGGCGAGGGACCAGGTTTTACACGTGAGGAAGGAATGATGGGAGAGATGCCGGGAATTGAAATCTTGTGAGACCGCAAGAGGCGCGGGGAACGTGGAGAAAATGCTAGATAGTCCGGGGACAAATTCCTGGCGGAACCGAGGGGTTCCTTTAAAAACGGTGAGGGCAAGCACGGGGCACGAGAGGGAGACTTCTGTTGTTGAACTGCATAATTAGACGAAGGAACTTGTAGATTCCGAGGTAGTGCAGCTTGAGAAATGCGGGGAACGCGATTGTGGGAGGAACGTTCCTGTCGGAATGATCCCCGGGAAGATTCCATAGGAAAGGCGGCAGTTAAGGCCGGGAACGTTGCAGAAGGTGGGTGAAGCTGTTGCCGAGTAGGAATGGAGCGGACGACCGGAGAACGGCCTGAACTGTGGTTCATTGTATGGGATGACCAAGCAATCCGGGTTTGAGGAACGGTGTGGTTCGTTCGTCGTTGTCCTGATCCTAAAGAAGGGAAAACAAGGATACCACTATCCATTCGGAACGGAGCTGAGAACGTGGAAGGCGACTGCGTTCCGTTCGATAGGAACGCAGTAACGCCGTGGAGGCCGGAACGGTCCTAAAACCAAGGGAACCGGAACGAGAAGAGGAGCTCAAGGCGGTCACAACGACGTGAACGCCCTAGGAGAAATGATGACACGCGGTCGGCTGCGCCGTGTTATATAGCCAGCCCAAACCTGCGAATGCGCAGTAGAGTACAAGTCCGGCTGGGATTTAAGCTCCAAAGCTTCTAGGGAATAATTCTAGCTCAAAAGGAGAATCGCTATTAAAAAGAACATTTTGCCGGCCCCCAGCCAGGCCGGCTAAAAATGGTTTCTTTTTTGCCTAAAACATACTTAACCTGATAATTTAGCATTACATTGTCCTTAATTAATGTCTCCCTGGAGGCTTTTTAGTTGCTTGTAGATGCCTGCTTGCATGACCCAAAGCGAGAACATGGTTGGACTCGGCATACATTTTCCTCTCAATCTGTCAGGCGGTGACTCAAGAGAGGAGGTAGGGCGGGCTTAGGTTAAGTATGTTTTAGGCAAAAAAGAAACCATTTTTAGCGTGCCCGGCTAGGGGCCGGCAAAATGTTCTTTCTTTGTTTGCCAAACATATTAACCTGATAATGTAGCATTATCAGCAGACCTCGTCAAACGTGGTGGCGTGCACCGATCTGACGGGGCACCCTGGGTTGCAAGCAGGCTTCCCCCAAAAATTTTTTTGAAAAAATTTGCACTTTATTCAGAACAGATTGTAGAAACAGGAAACTGGTTCACTTTCGTAGGGATTGGAGGCCCTGAAAAGGACCGTTGCTTGAGTTCTTGCTTCCTTCTATGGATGGCTTGCTTCCTTCTATGGGTGGCTTGCTTCCTTCTATGGATGGCTTGCTTCCTTCTATGGATGGCTTGCTTCCTTCTATGGATGGGTTGCTTCCTTCCATGGGTGGCTTGCTTCCATCATGGGATGGCTTGCTTCTGCTTCGTTCTGATTGTGCTTAAGGGGGGGTTGACCACAGTACTGGCTGCGACGATTGGTCCCAGCCGGTGTAGTCCCTTTTCTTCTCTTGACATGTATCTCAGGTAGTGTGAGGTGAATGTCATTGAGTGTCGGCAGGAAGCGGCCTGTAGAATTTCTTCGATTGGGGTGGCATTGTGATATGCCCATGAAGTCGAGATTGCTCTGACCTCATGTGCTGTTGCTCTCTGTCTGCTAAGATTGGCTTTATCGTAGGCAACGTCGATTGTTTTCCTAATCCAGCGGGAAATCATGGCGGCTGAAGTTTCTCCTGTTTGGAGGTCAACGGGTAGGAACAATTGGTTTCTGCCCCTGCGGATGTCTTCGTGTCGAGTTCTGGTGAGGTAGAAACGGAGCGCTCTGATGGGGCATAGAAGACGTTCTGGTTCATCTCCTGTTAAGTTTGTGAGTGCTGGGAAGGTTATGGGTTTTGTTGGTTCAGAGGGCTTTTGTGTTTTAGGTCGGAAACCCGATATTGGGTAAAGAGTTACTGAAGAGAAATTTGGGCCGAAGATGCAGTAGGCCGGGTCAGATGAAAGCGTTTGGATTTCAGAGCAGCAGGCACTGGCTGCTAGTGTAACGAGGAAGACGGTCTTCCTGGTTAAGAGGTGAAGAGAGCTGTCTTGCATTGGTTCATAGGGGGCCTCCATCAGGGATTGGAGGACGAAAGAAAGATCCCAATATGCAACTTGTCTTCTATGATATGATATAATAATGATAATGTAGGTTCGTTGCACATGCAACTGGAATGGCAAGGACCTGGTGGTCACTAACAGCCATCCGATGTTAAAAACTAAACATTTTTAAATTGCAAAAGTTTAAGAGTTTAAAAATTTAAAACGATGATGGTGGCTCGACAGCATAGGAAGGGTAGATGGTATTGAGTTGGGGTCACGAATGCCTTACCACCAAAGTTAGACCTACCAGGGACACAATGGTCTTCGATGGCATTGCCAAACGTGAGGGACAAGTGAGGGGAAAAGCCGGGTATCAATGTCAATTTTTCTTAAAATAATAAAAATAATAAAATAAAATAAATGTAAATCGTAGTATAAAGCTTGGCCAAAAGCAATTGTCAATATTAGTTTTAAGATAATAAAAATTAAAATTAAAAAAATAATAATAAATCAAAAATCATCCAAGAAAAAGTTAAAATACTATAATGGTCGCTTAAGGAACACATTTAGAGGCTCCCTAAGCAGCAATCTGCAAAAACCTGATAAGGTGTTTGCACATACGGTTTCTGAGCTCAGGGCATTCCAAATTTTGGCAACGCAATGTGAAAAAAAATTCTTTCTACAGTCCGTAATGGAACCCTGAATAACGAGTTTCCATTGGTGCCCCCTAGTGAAATGGGCCTTGGCGCGACGTCAAAGAATGGAAGATCAACAGGATTAACACCATGCAATATCTTATAAGTTAAAATCAAATCGGACCTGATCCTACGTAGTTCCAGTAAGACTAAGCCGCACCGGGAAAGTCTATCCTGATAGTGTAAATCACGCAGCCCAGGAAGTTTTTTGGTGAATTTACGTTGTACAGATTCAATCAAGTCAATATCCTTTGCCAGATAAGGTGACCACACAGGTGATGCATACTCAAGAAGAGGGCGCACAAATACCTTAAATGCCCAAATTTTGTTTGATAAACTCCCTGAGATAAAGCATTTATTAATAATGGCCAAGCGTTTGAATGCCAGTGCACAGATCTTCTGCCAATGTAGAGACGATTTCAAATCATTAGTAAACCAAACACCCAAATTCCTGACTTCTTTAACAGATGGGAGATTAATATTATTAATGGAGTAATTATAACAACTGTTTAAGTTTCCAGTGTGAAACTAGAGACATTTATTTACCGAAAGTGGTAATTGCCAGGTATCAGACCATGTTTTAACATACAAAATTTTATTTGCCAACGCTACAGATGGGCCGAGGAACAGGTTTTCTGCACCAATCTTAATATCGTCGGCAAACTTGTAGCCGAAAGTATTTCCATTTGTAAGATTAAGATCATTTATGTAAAGAACAAATAAGAGTGGACCGAGCACTGATCCCTGTGGGACGTCACATATGGTCTTAACCACCGATGAGCGAACATTTTCAATTACCACCTGTTAAGTGCGATTTTGGAGAAAAGCTTTGAGCCAAGACCAAAGTTTGCCGCTGATACCATAGCTACTTATTTTGAACAGAAGTTTGCGATGGATAACCATTTCAAACGCTTTCTTAAAGTCAAAATACATCGTATCGCAGGGTGCTCCTACGTCGGAAGCGGATGTCCAGCGGTCAAGTACCAATAATAATTGGTGGGATGCAGACCTGCCAGGGAGGAAACCAAACTGGTCTCCACCAATAATCGAAGTTTGCTCAAGAAAATTTATAATTGTATCTCGTAAAATTGACACCATCACTCTACAAATCACAACAGTAAGGGAAATATGTCGGTAGTTTAAAGGGTCAGAAGCAGGGAACCCGTCTTAAAAACAGGAACCACCAATGCAGTGCTCCAGATCGAAGGAAGTATCCCTTGTTCAAAAGAGCAAGTAAAAAGCTTAGAAAGTGGGTAACTAATTTCACAACAAATCTGTTTCAATAAAAAAGCCGAAAGTCCGTCTGGACCACATGAGAAACTTGTTTTTAAAGCATTAATAGCACGAGAAACAATACTTTTTGAGAAGAGAACCTCGCAGCATTCCTCACAATGGGTATCATATGGAGGAATGAAGGTGTATTGTTTTCCATCATCTATGACAGAATTTGATGCAAAGATTTCACTAAGTGTGTTGGCTTCATCTTGTTTATCAGTTTGATAGGTGTCATTAAGTTTGAAGGGTGAGATTGACCTTGAAGTTTTTACTTTACGCCTATAGAACTTGAAAAGAGCATTTTTATCCCCCGAACGAAGTATTTGTTCCTCTGCAGAACAATGCCATGCTTCTACAGTACTGGAGTACAGCTTGCGAGTGGTGTTGTAGATGGCTAGATTATCACTGTTTGGATTTGCTTTATAAGCTTTCCAAATCTTTTTAAATCGATTTTTCAACTTGACAATATGTTTGGGTTGTCTATTTCTAGAGTACTGGTGCGTTGGCTTCTCCCTGCAAGAGTCTATGTGGCTTTTGAGAAGCATGTGGAAACACTCCCATACTTGTTCCACATTTTTGTGCTGAAGGAAAACCAGGTTCTCCCAGTTAATATTTGACAGCGAGTCTCTGAGCCTGGAATAATTTATTTTTCCTAGCCAGTGAGGTTCAATGCCAGAAACCTGGTGATCTTGGGCAAGAAAAGCTCTGTTTACCTTAAACGAAACGGTACAGTGGTCACTGTTACCAAAGTGGTCGCCCACTGTACATTTAAAAACAACAAGGTCTTCCTGTGTGAGGATCAGGTCCAAAATGTTTTCTCGCCTAGTTGGCCCCTCCACATGTAGTGTGAGACCGAGCAAAGCGATCTCATCCAGAAACAGGCGGTGATGACTATCTCCAGCAGAATTTCTCTCCCAATCAACTGTGGACAGATTGAAGTCACCTAATATGACGGATCGTCTAGATGTTGGAATTGGACGATCGTTTTCAAAGGAGCGGAGGAGGGCTGAGATGCGGTAGTCGTCTAGAAGGTTAGTTTTGTCTGCTGCTTTGAACACTGAGTTTAGGGCTGAGCGGTACACAAGGATTGTTGAACCTTTGAGCTTGTCTATGGCAAAGAGGTCGGTAAAAAATCTCAGTAGTTCTGGTAGAGTAGGGTTGATTGGATTGATCTCCCTTGCAAAACACCAATGAAACCATTTAACCCAATGACTGTCGTACATCTTGTTTGTTGATTTCCTGGTGGCTGTTGAGGCGATGCGGGAGGCATCATCTTTATGGATTCCAGCCTTTTTGAGGAGTTTGATGATAGTAGCCACGCGTGAAGGTTTAGACTGGAAAGGTTTGGGTGGAGTTTCGACCTTTTTTGTTGAATGAGAAGATCTGGGAGAGGAGGCAGGGATCTTGGTGTGTCCACCAGTAGAGACAGTAGGTGTGGAAACCATGGTGCTGATGGCCATAGAGGGGCTATGAGCAGGAACAGGCTTTGGCTTTCGTCTGCTTTTTGTAGTACCTGTGGAAGTAGTTTGAATGGAGGGAACAGGTATGCGTACAGGTTGCTCGATGGATACGTCAAGGCGTCGACTGCCAGAGCGTGGTCATCCGGAATTGGGCTGATGTAGTGGGGAAGTCTGGCATTGTGCCTCGTGGCGAATAGGTCGATCATCGGGGTGCCCCGTGTTATGAAGAGAGATTCGCAAATGGATTTCTTGAAGCACCATTCCACTGCTGGTGTTGAGCGGCGGGAGAGGGAGTCTGCAATGACGTTCCTTTCCCTGGGAAGTGGAGAGGAAGCAGGGTGATGTTGTTGGAAATACAAAGGTTGAGGATTTCTGAGGTTAGGTTGTGAAGTAGTCTGGACTTGGTTCCACCTTCCTTCTTTATGTAGGCTAGGGCTGTGGTGTTGTCGGCTTGTATTTGGACGACTTGGTTCTTGATGGTTGGGAGAAAATGCTGTAGAGCGAGGAAGATAGCACGGAGTTCGAGGTAGTTGATGTGCTGAAGTTTTCTTTCCTGCCAAGTTGCCGAAATTTCCAGGTTGCATAAGAGGGCTCCCCTGCCATGGTTTGAGGCATCTGTAAAGATGATGTGATTTGGTGGGGGTTCGTGGAGTGAGACCGTTTTGGTGAGGTTCATGAGGTCCGACCACCAAAGGAGGCTGTTGCGAGGGAAATCGTCGTGGAAAGGGAACTGATGGTCCGGATTGAGGTGAGGGTTTGACCAGTTGTCGATCCGGTGATGGTGAAAGAGTCTTACTATCCATCGTCCGTAGGGGACCAGTGTTGCTAGTGAATCCATCTTCCCGATGAGAGAGTTTATTTCTCGTAGGAAGAAAGTTTTTTGGTTCTGGAAATGACGAACGTGATGAAGAAGGTCTTCTACTCTGTCGGTCGATGGAAAGATTCGGGCCGATGAGAGATTGAATGAGGCGCCTAGGAACGTGAATTTTGTTGCGGGGTGAGGCGAGATTTGGGGAAGTTTACGCCGAAGCCTAGTTGGTTGAGGAGATCGATTGTTATGTCTGTCTTGTTTGAGACGGTTGGGGTCCTGATTGTGTAGGGTCCAGCCATCGAGGTACGCACTTGCTTTGATTTGATGTTGGTGGAGGTGAGCTAGGATTGGTTTTAAAATCGTGGTGAAGACTCTTGGTACGGCGTTTAAACCGAAAGGAAGACAGTGGAATTCGTAAACCTGTTTGTTGTAAATTAAGCGGAGGTATTTCGTCGCGGATGGGTGGAGAAGAACGTGCAGATATGCTTCTTCCAGGTCTATGGAAATTGTCCAATCGTTCTGCTTGAAGGAAAGACGGCTGGATTCCAGTGTTTCCATTTTGAAATGGGGGTTGTCGATGTATTTGTTCAGTGGTTTCATGTTGAAGATGAGTCTTTGGCCACGATTTCTTTGGGCGGGTGAAGATGGAGCTGTAAAACCCCGGCCCTGCGTTTTGTTTTTTGATGATTGCTTCTTTTGTTAAGAGTGCAATTTCTGATGTCATGGAGTGAGACACTGGAATCGTGAAGTTCCATGGAGGGGTTATTGTTAGTGGTGGTTTCGAGAGTGTAAAGGCATTTGGCCAAAAAATCCAGATTGATTAGGATACCCGGCACCAAAGATCAAAAACTCAGGGAACATTTTTTTTTCCTTAGCGCTCAGTAGCGCTATAGGCCTATTTCCAAAGCCTTCTACTTTAACTTGTGAAACTCCCAGGAAAATGGTTCAAAACGATCACTGTCTTCACCGCTTAACAGCTACTTGAAAAACGCTCCAAACTGAGCGCACCGCATGCAATCGCCGATCGCCATTTTCCAAACCAAACTTGTACATTTGTAATTATTTATATTTTTTCCTCAGGCATAAAGCCGACTAGCTTAGTGTTGTTTTAGGAGGACCCATACTCTGCGTTTTCATTTGGAACTAGAATACCGGTTTTGGTTTGTTATGAAAACTTCGATTGCACTCTTGTCATTATTTGCGGCTGCAATAATGTTGTAAACTAAAATGCGTTTTAGCATCTACACACAAGCTGGTTCATTTAATCTTTTGCTTAATGCTTTAAGAAAGCAATTTATTAACGTAACTTCTTCCCATGAACTCTACCTTGTCCGAAAACGGCATTTTTCGTACTATAATATTTTACCAGACATTTTTTACAAAAAGTGCTTATCTTGTATTTATTTCAGGGCTCCGACCATAGCAACCTCATCCAAAAGTATATAAAGCCTTTATCTACTATTAATATTGCAATAGATCAGAAACCATCCTTCTATTAAACTTTAATAATGATTTGAACAGCAAACTCCGTCCCCCCCCCCCACCGCTTCAATAGTTGCGATACATAATATCGTAGTTTAATTTATAGGCCTATTCACGTTGTGAGTTCAAAACTCAGTTCCTAAGGCCTCTCAGTTCACAAAAGTCGGCAATTCTCATTGCTCTTCAAGCTCCTACAATTCCCTTCCAATCCCCAGTCAGTATTCAATTTCCCCACCACTCAGAGCTCTAAAGCTACCCTGCCCGTCCGCGCCGTCATGCCTACTTCCGGTAGTGACAGCCTGGCCGGTCTGAGTCAGTTTCTCCTCAAGAGGTCTCTCTACCCCGCTCCACCCCTCCGTCGCTCTCCTACAGGACAGGACCGCGCTTTCCCTCTACCCAAGCAGCCAGGCAGCTGGTATAAAACTCAGCAGAGAGGGAAATCTTTAGCATTGCTCACGGATCTCAAAGGCTAGAGGTTGCTACGCCGGTCGGAGTGGAGATGTCCCCCAGGGTCCGCAGGTTGCCATGCCGGGCAAAGTGGCAGTTCGTTGGTAACTGGTTTAATTTTATTGAAAGTATTCTTTTGGACTTCAATTCTAAATTTATAGTTCTTAAACTTAAACTTAACTTCTAGATTTGAGAATGATTATGGATAGTTAACCGCCATCGGCATTTCTGGCCTAGAACGTCCATAACTTAAGGGTTTAAGGTCCCCTTCCTAAAAACCGGCTTTATTTCTTATTTATGTTGAACACAGGTTCTTCTAAATAATCAAAATGGTTTAATCGTAGAGCTTAGACGTCTTTTGGGTTGTGTACCAGGTTAACCATTGAGGTAGTTTGATCTTAAGCAGTGGCTTTTGAAACAACTTGTGACTATTTTACTAATGTAAGGTGCATTCTGTAACTTAGAGAGTCCGGTGACTCAAAACAACTTTTCTATTCGAAATTTTTGTAATGTATGAACTTTTAACTTGTTCAAATCCGATTTTATTGTAAATCGTCGTGTGCTTTAATTTAAAAGCTTTCAAAGAGTATTTTTGTAACATATAGTGTTCAAATGTAGTGTAAAAAGTTAACATGTCTTATTAAAAAACCAAGCGTTGTTTTAAACGACAGTCTGACTTTGTGTAGATTTAATTGTATGAGTAAATAACTAAAACCCATTTTTTTTTAACTCCAAGCCTGCAATTAAACACCCATCGTGGTGGCAGTGAACTATTAGATAGTTAGTACTTGAAACTTAGATAGGACATGGGCGCTCCCCTCCTAACCGGGCAGTAGATACTGCAGTGCTGTAAAACTACGCCAAAGTAAAAAAAAGACACCCTGAGTAATAACTAAGAAAATCGCCAGTACACCAGATGTCGGTGCTCACCTGAAAGGCACCTAACGAGACAGGTAGCGCCGCTACAACACGAAAGTGGGCCGAAAGCCTTCTTTTATGATTGCGAGGACTTCTTGGTTGTGCGACAGGGCTCTCCAGACTGGGTAAAAACGGCGGAGTCTCGCCCGACCGGTAAGCGAGAGAGCCGGTGACTGTCATTGTTTGCGGCGTGAGTTGCGGCCGCCGGGGGATGAGTGTCGGCTGCGGCGGTCGGGGGTTGCGGCGTGTTTCTGGTTGAAGCGTTGATTGGAGGGCGAGCGAGGTTGTCGGTCGGGCCGAAAGGGCTGTGTCTTGCTAGAGGAGCTGTCGTGACGTGCGACATTTAAGGAGGGCGATGGTTTCTCAGGAGAAGGACGGGCGTTCTGGTACCTGTTCGGTTTGGATGACCGAAAGGCCGGCTTGTCTTGTCGGACACTCTTAGCCCTTTGCACGCGGGACCCGTATTTCTTACGGGCGCGCGCTGCTTCATTCATTCCCGGGACCCGTATCTCGTACGGGCGCGTGCTAGTTCATTCAACTGGCCGTAGTATTTCTAACCTAACGATCGTTTGAAAGCTAAACAAGGATTGGCTGTAGTCATTCATGCTTCCAGCAAGCCTTGGCGCGAAAATAAAGTCACGCGATACGTTTTAGCCAATAACATTCAGCGTAAGACAATGGTGTATACAACAGCGAGCCAGCGGCTGTCTTTCCCCGCCAAACACAAAATGGCGGCGCTGGCAGAGTTGAGCGATAGCGATGGTTCCAGCCAAAATGAGGCAAATAACGAAGGTATTCTAAACGATGATGATTTTTTAGCAGAGTATTTTTTTAATAGTGATAGTGAAGGAGAATTTTGTGGGTTTAGCAGTGCTTCAGATACTGAATCGGAGGACGAAAATGAAATTTTCGAGCGGCTACGTGCAACAAATCCCGTAAGCGAAAAATGGGAAGACATTTCTTCACACACAACGCAGTTCGCTCCAGCTTTGCCTCCGTTCACTGGAAAGTCTGGATTTCATGGCGATTTACCAAACAATCCAACTGTTCTTGACTACGTGAATCTTTTTTTCAATCAAGTGGATATAACAGAAATTTGTATCGAAACGAATAGGTACGTGACGCAACTAAAACAAGCTAACGCCCCACGCCCGCCTCACAGCCGCCTGCACAAGTGGGTTGACGTTAGTCATGACGAAATGAAGGTTTTTTTTGCGTTAGTTTGGGCCATGGGATTGATAAAAAAAGACTATCTCGAGGATTATTGGAGTGTTAGTGAAATTCTATCCACCCCATTTTTTAGAAACACTATGTCTCGCGATAGATTTACCTCCATTTTATACGGGCTTCATCTAAATAATAATGAAACTCAAATAAATTCGGGCGAGCCAGGCCACGACCGCCTTTTCAAAATTAGACCCTATTACGATAGGTTAGTAAATAGATGCAAAAGTATTTACACACCTACTATGAACATCAGTATTGATGAAGCAATGGCACCCTGGAAAGGTCGTCTTGTTTTTAAACAGTACATGCCCAACAAACCAGACAAGTTCGGTGTGAAACTTTATGAACTGTGCGAAGCAAGTTCTGGTTATTGTTGGAATGTTGAAATTTATGCTGCCGATAAGGAAGTAAGTGCCCAAGGTTCAACATTTGATGTTGTTAATCGTCTGCTAAGGGGGCCCCCGTCATTGCTAGGTAAGGGTTACAATTTAGCAACCGACAGATATTATTCGTCCCCAGTGTTGTTTACCGAACTCTTTGCTGAGGGTACTTTAGCTATCGGCACTGTTATGGCTAATAGGAAAGATATGCCAAATCAGGTGACGACTAAAAAGCTAAAAAAAAAGGTGAAGCGGTGTGCTATGTCAAAGAAAACTTAGCAGCTCTACAAAGGAAGGACAAGCGAGACGTGCTGATGATTTCAACTATGCATCCTGAGCCAAGCAAAATGAATTCCACCGGAAAAATAAATCGACAAACTGGTGAGCCGCTGATGAAGCCACAGGTCATCATAGACTATAACGCTAAAATGGGTGGCGTGGATTTGCAGGACCAACTTTCAAAATACAGTGCCTTTCGACACCGTACCTTAAAATGGTGGAAGAAAGTGTTCTTCCATCTAATGACACTGGCTTTGACGAATGCGTATATTTTGCATCGCAAATTGTCGCCGTCAAATTGTCGCCGTACGGCATCGCACATTTTTGCATGATTCGGTGCGAGCACTCTGCGAAAGCTCATCTTTTAGGTCCCCTGTTGTTAGGCAGACAACTGGCAAGACCTTGGACAGACTGGTTGCTAGGCACTTCGTCAGGACAGTTCCACCAACAGAAAAGAAAAAAAAACCCACAGCGCTACTGCATAGTATGCAATGTGACCACTGGGAAACGAAAAGTAGCTGGTCAAAAAAGAAGTGAGACAAGGTATGAGTGTGCTGAATGCAACGTAAGCCTACACCTTCAACCGTGCTTCGAGATATTTCACACTCAAAAAGACTACAAGAAATTCTATGACCGTCACCACAGAGCACAGGAGTAAGGTAGGGAAGCTTCACTTTTGATGCCTCTAGCGGCTGCCCCTTTTTTATGTGTATCTTTGAAAAAGCTAATAAATATTTTATTTTCAGCCAAAATTAGGTACACAAGCCTTGTAAAACATGTAAACATGCATTATATTCAATATTACACAATTGGCACAACATTTGAAGTGTTTATGACAAATTTTAAGCAATTTCTGAAAAAATGAAAAAATGGTCAGTGACAGGGTTAAAAGTGTCAATTTCTCGTTCAGCGTGCAAAGGGTTAGGTTTGCGGGATATGTCCAAATGAGGTACAAGTGTCGGGATTAGTCCACGGAAGAGCGTGTCGGACTCGTGAGCGGTTGGTTACGTAGACAATGTCTAGTTGATTCGTTCAGGTTGTGTGCGGTTTTAAGGGCAGCCTCTCGTAGGAGTAGTGTGTTATTAAATAACACCCGTGTGGCCCAGTTTAGGGAGTGGTAGGTTGCAAAACTCGCCTTTTGGAAAAGTTGTGAAATGAGGGAGGACAGGTTACGGATTTCTTCGGGACTTGCGTCGGACGACAGCTTCTCACAAAGAGCGTTGACTGCGGTGTTTAGGAAGTCGGCCTTTGAAGCGGCTCGTAGGCTTAGACGTAAACATTTGTCGTTGTCGTACACGACGAACGAGGGCACTTCAATTCTTTTGGGATGGTAAGGGCTGATCCGAAATCCAGCTTGACTTCGCTGCATAGGAACTCACATTCCCGATACGTATCGAAATTCTTGGGATTAGTTGCACCGTCGCCGTGAGGTCAGAAGAAGCTTGATTCACGGCCAGGACGAGGTGCTGGAGGATCGGTGTCGAGTTGCAAGGGGTCGCCTTTGCCTAAGAAAGAGCCGCTGTTGCACAGCAGGCAAGTGAGGAGAGTCGTTGATTGGCCTAGCAGGCTGCGGGGTTTTGCATCTTTGTCGACCTCTGTTAATCACTGGAGCGTCAGCAGACTTGGAAGCTTTATACAGGAAACAGTCTGGGACTGTATCTTCAACTGTCTTGAGAAGAGATGGTCAGAATGGCCGGATCGTCATTGTTGTCATACGGGAAGTGGATGTGCTTTGTGGCGGGAGGCGGCGTCAAAGCGTGTCGCGACACGTTAGGGTTGACCGACACTGATGAGTGCTTGCGTTTCTTAGCCGATGGATCGGAGGTGTGAGACACACGCTTGCGGCTTTCGTGGCTCGTCCTGGATGCGACCCAGTCTTGTGTGTTAGCCTGTCGTACAGATGAGGTGCACGACGGGGGAGGCATCGGCATCTTGTCGGCGAATCGACGAAAGACCGAGTCGACGAGGTTGTGTCGCTTCGCTGCAGGTGATGCTGTGTTCCCGGCGAGACGATTTTGATGACAGGTCGAGCGGCGAGTTGTTGACCGACAGGCCCGCGTGAGAAGAGGCTTCACGGAGCTTCTGTTTGGCATCCTGAAGTAGCGCCTTGGCGTGTCTTACATCGTCTGCCAGGACCGAAAGGGCGGGGGGAGGCGGGGTGCGTTGGCCGTCTTGTAGCGGGTAGTCGTCGTCGTCATCGCCGACATGCACGTCCCGTGCAGTGTCGGGCGCGCAGCGGTTGTCGCGGACAGGAGGGATAGCAGGAGGAGAGAGAACAGCATCCGAGGTCGGAGCAGTGTCCGACAGTGCGACATCCATCGTCGGGAGATGAACGACACGGAATCTAAAATCCAGGTGAAAGACGAGGTAACTGGAAGGAACCTCTGGAGGAAAATGAATGCCGAGTCCAACCACGTTCTCGCTTATATAGAGAGGGCTGTGCATGCGCAGTGGGTCATGCAAACAGGCGTCTACAAGCAACTAAAAAGCCTCCAGGGAGACATTAATTGAAGACAATGTAATGCTAAATTATCAGGTTAATATGTTTGGCAAACAAAGAAACAGGTAACGTATGTTTTCGTCGGCTATAAAAACACTAGTACATAAAAAAAAGGCATTGCAAAAAAAGTGTGTTAATGAAATACTCGAACTCGGCTCGATACTAGATTCTTCTGTTGCAAACTAGGCTCGGCTCGGCTCGAATTAAAATTATTCTACTCGCACACCCCAACTACGCGCCTTAAGCCTTCAAATTACTCTTGGTTTAAATGGCTTTACTGTACTTTTGTCACGTCTAGCGGTGCCTGGCTGTTCAGCGCGACGAATTAAACCGACTGAGAGTTGATACCAAAAGATATGATTTGTGATGATAGTGATTTAATCAGATTCTTGGCTGCAACAAACTGATAAACTACCACACAAGTCATGACCAGGTGACTCCCTCTTTGTCTGCCTTAGTGTTTTTTACAGAGCGAGGGGTGCTAGCTGCAGGCAGTGCAACCATAACAGTTTTATATCTGATAAACAAAAAAAATAATGGAACCACCTTAGGGACCACCAGACTAATAGAAGCAATTTGAAGATAAACTTAGTTTTTCCGTATCTTAAAATACGTACCTTTAGTTATTGAGTGAAATCGTTTATTTTATGCTCTCTGCCCAAGCTTTAAGCATGTGTAGCTCCCCTTCAGGTGACACCCCTGCTCACATCCCAAAAGGCATTGCCACCTGCCCCTCACTTTAGTTTAACGAACTATGCAGTTCGGCAAAAGCGGGGACGGTGAATGGTTTCATCTAAACTTTTAATATTTATGTTGAGTAAACACATTAAATACCAGGGTGAGGTCTGGTTGATTTAAGATTTTGTTGCCTATACGAAACATACATTACCTACTTTTTATGCTGAACGGTTTGCTACTTCGAATCACTAAATTCATTTTAAAATATTTGGAAACACTACTTCAAAAGTTCATCCAACGATTTGCGTTGTTTGTAATTTTCGACAGACACTCTTCCTTCAGCGAAAAAATGAACCATCTTCTACTTTGAATGTTCGAAATCAATCGATCACAATAGAAACGCTCAAATTCAAAAACAGTGCGAAGCAGTTTATGTAGGAGAAACACGAAAAGGAATCCACACTCGAGTGAAACAACATATGGCTGACGTAAGAAACGAGAATGAAGCAAACAGCATCGCCACCCACCGCATGAGTACTAAGCACAAAATCGATTGGGACCAAACAACTATTCTGCTGGTGTCTAATAGTAAGAGGGATTTACATCTAAGAGGACTTGAATCGCTGGCAATTCAACACTGTGAGGCGAGCGGACAACCACTCATGAATCTTCAAGGGCCGTCAAACCCTAACATCAAATTCCTAATCAGTAAAGAGTTGGGGGCACACCTCTCGCGCAAATGGGATCGTGCGAGCGTTGAGCAGACGACACGCGAGAAGTACAGTGGGCAACGGTTTCCACGCATTTTCAAAAACACTGGCACTCATGACAAGGTAAAACAGAAGCAAGCACAAGAAAGGAAGCCTGAAGAAGATAGGAGAGACCGAAATTAACACCACTCGGACTATTAGGCCTATCGAAAATTCGCAAAATACCGGGACACTCTTCCTTCCTATTTAGTGTGGAATAACGCCGTCTGTCTTCGTCAGCCTTCTCTACTTGTCGTTATTTTCTACTTGGCCTACATCAGATTGAACGTTGCATCTTTTTGAATTTTGCTCGTCTGACCACTGATCTTTGTAACGCCACACCTTCATAAAGCGAAAGAAAAATATCTTATGTTGGGTTTCCCAGGAAGTGTGCTCAATAAAGCTATCAAGCGAGCGATCAGCCTCGGTGCACAAGAACGCAGGACCCAGCCTAGTGATAAAAAACTACTTAACGCACCACTGAGAATCGGACTCACTCACGTCAGAAATGTTTCTGAAACGATCAGCAGAATCCTGAATACACATAATTTTCAATGCTACTCGACAGAACTTCCGCCAACCTAAAGAAAAAGCTACGAGCCTGCCGCAAAGAAGTAAATGAAGCACAGCAATCCATTGAGCAATCCATTGAACACCTAGCAGACCAGGAGACTGAGGCACCACATGTTAGAATAAAGCCAACTGATCCCTCAGCAAAGCCTATCCACAAATACAACACAAGAAGTAAAAACAAAAAGAAAGATGTCAACCAAGACTCAACTGAGGACAAAGGACCTGAGGATGATACACCATCTAATAAACAACCAACCAGACGAATGCAAGCAGAAGATTGCCCCACTACACCATGGGGAGTCTACTGTGTACCACGTAAGCAGAGTATGTATTGGGGAAACAAGGAGAGGCATCGATATAAGAATTTTGGACCACATCTCAGCCACCAACTAGCTGAACACCAAAAACGGAATAGCCAATTATTGCGAGGCTACTAATTACACCATAAACTGGAAAGAAACCACCACCATGATAGCGTCAAACTCCAGCAGAGACAACCATCTGAGGGCGCTGGAATCTATTACTATCAAAATCTTGGAAAACCAGAAAGCAAATCTCATGAATCCCCAGCTACCCTCCCACCCCTTTATACATCACTTGGTTCACCCAAAACTCCAATCGCAACTACAAGAAAAATGGGGAAAAGCGCTGCACTCTCATGCCGCTCGCGACCATAAAGATCAGTGGTCAGACGAGCAAAATTCAGAAAGATACAACGTTCAATCTGATGTAGGCCAAGTAGAAAATAACGACAAGTAGAGAAGGCTGACGAAGACAGACTGTGTTATTCCACACCAAATAGGAAGGAAGAGTGTCTGTCGAAAATTACAAACAACGCAAATCATTGGATGAACTTTCGAAGTAGTGTTTCCGAATATTTTAAAATGAACCTACCTTTTAGCATATCCTTTCCAGTGTGGCTTTTGTTGGCGTCCATGCTGTGCTCGTAGCTCAACATTCTGCGCATGCGCGGGTGCAGGTCTCTATAAAAGCGTCCGAATCGGACCTTGCTTCATCGTTCTTCCTCCAAGTAACCTTGGTTACTTAAGAGGGGAGGCTGGGCGGAAGGTAATGTATGTTTTCGTATAGGCAACAAAATCTTAACTCAACCAGGCCTCACCCTGGTATTTAATGTTGTTATTGCATACGAAAACATACATTATCTATTCTAACATATAAGCAGACCTCGTCAACATGGTGGTGGGACCAAGGTAATGAGTCCACGTGCTACGAGCAGGCGACCCCAGAGTCAACAGACCTTGTGAAATGTAAGCCTTCCATTAGCGAGTCTTGCAGAAAATCGAAGTGCACTGATGCAGGAGACCGAAAACCGAACAGCCGAAGTGAATCAGTGGAGGTCATCGGAGGGTGCTCGGTAATCCGTGTCCATATGAAGGCAGACAACGGCTGGCATCCAGAGCTTCAAGACAGCAGGCAGAAATACTTAGGAGATGGTCAAGGACTAAGGAGTGACGCAGCCCATAGGAGATTGACGACCGAAAAAGGTCAAGAGGAGAAATCGGTGAAATCGGAGAAATCGGTTCGAGGATTTGCTCCGAAAGGACCGGTTGTCGTTGGGGCTAAAGATGCATTACGCGTTTCTCGGCAGACGAATGAAAACTATGATATGATAATAGGATAGTTAACGTTGCCTCAATGAAGTGGTAAGGTCTGCAATGGTCTAAGATGTAGAGTAATACTTAAAGGTGACAGGAACTGTCTTCAAGATGGACACGTAGGGAACCCCTCCCAAACGTCAGAAGATCAGGAAGGAGCAGTAAAGAGTCTCAGAGAACATAACCGAGCAGGTGGGCGATCGCACGATGAGGAGGCAAACACAGATCTGGTAAGACGTATGGAATGGCGACCGTAAAGACTTGTGGGAGACAAGTCCGTAGTAGAAGGGAGTGAAGAAGGCAAGAGGCGAGGGAGGGACGAGCGCGCGCCAAACTCTTATGTGCATAGCTATCATAAAGACAGTAGTTATTGCAGAACTAAACATAGCCTGTTGAAAAGTACACATGTACAAAAATACAGACAGAAGCCAGTCTCCATTTGTTAGTGCCCTCTTCGGTACAGAGCGCATTGCGTTGGCAGAGGTGTCCGGCATAGTGGTCATGGAGACCTCGTTGAGGTCTATGACGACAGATTCGAAGAGATGGAATAAGAGATGGCATAAGAGACGGAATTGTGAGGAAAGCAACAACAAGAAAACCGGTGCCGAAGATAATAAAGGAGGTGTAAGTTTTGGTAGGACCATTTTTATGAGACTTTTTTTTAACTTGATCGGCTTTCTACATTTTGAGATCAACTTTAAGGTGCTTTACGACAGTAATCCAGGTACGTTTTTTTATTTTTAAAGTTTGGGGATTTGTGGTAAAATTGATTTGTGCCGACATCCCTATCCCCTGACCGGCGTAGTGACTTGTGGCTTTTAGTCAGTGAGCTATGCTATCGATTGAGAGGTGCAGGTTAGTTTTATACATGAGGGTTGGATCCTAGAGACCCAAGCGCAATCTATAGACTAGTAGTGCGGAATGAAATTCAAATACGAGCGATCGTTGGTGTGTGAGAAGACAATTTGTGCATGTATGTGTCTCATAGCTCATGCCTGATGAAGATAGTTAGTAAAAGCTATCGGAAATTTGCTAATTTAGAAGAATCTAAAACTTAATGGTGGTGCGTAATTGTTGGTGATTCACTATGATAAGCAGCCAAAGTATAAAAATATAAAAACCGTATCATCAGTCAAGTTTTGATCAGAAAACTGGATGTTAGTAATACTTTAACCATGATATCTCCCATCAAAGGCTGAAGGCCTACTACCAACTCGCCCTCTGGAATTCTCCGAGTCGCCATGGTTCTTTCGAATATTTTAAAAAATGAATTAATTGCACTCTTTGGGCTCCATTTAGGCTAGTTAATAACCTGACCACATCAGCAATCTTCCGTGGTTTTATAACTGGATTTGGATTTGCTGGGGTTGCATTTACTACACTACCTGTTAGCTTGGCTAATTCTGACTAACCCGGCCTCGTACGAGTAGGGACGAGAGTTGGCAAGTGTCATGGGTAGAGGCGATCAGGGGTAGAGCTGAGGTTACTGGATCTGCCCCTTCCACGGTTCGAGGATTTGCTCCGAAAGGACCGGTTGTCGTTGGAGTGACTCCAGTTTAAACTTGTTTCATCGTGGCAGTTGCAGTTGTTGTCCCTTTGTCGCGGCCAGTTGACTCTGTAGGTTTGGTTGTAAGGTTTAGCGTTTTGAACTTTGTAGAAGGGCTAAGATTATTGCTTTGGTTTGTTCTCTTTCGGTTTTCGCGAGACGTCTAAGTGTGGGACAAGCTTCGGGATGAGATCGCGAAAGAGGGTCTCAGATACATGCAGTGGTTAATTACGCAACTCTTGTCTTGTGGAGTCATTGAGATTCAATGCGGAATTAAAATTGACGTCACGAAGGAGCAGTGAGAAATTAAATAGAGCTTTCGTTAGCCAGTTTAAAGAGGGAAAGGTGGCGAAGGAGGTTTTCTTGAAAGTTGGTCAATCAGGAAGTAAAGACATTTAGCTTCATGGCAGCTAGATTCAGAAGAAAGCTACTCACATAAAGTGTTAATGGAGGTATTGAGTACATCAGCTTGTGAGGTGGCACAAAGGCCAAGACGAACGAACTTGTTGTTGTCCTTAATAACAGGAGAGAGAACTTCAACTTTCTTCGAAATTTGAAAATCAGCTCCGAACTCCATTTTTGCTTCAGCAGTTAAGAATTCAAATTGTGGATAGGTTTCGAAATGCCTGGGGTTGACGGAGCCATTGCCGAAAGGCGCCACCTGGTTGGGAGCTACAGAAGCTGAAAGCTTAAGGTTTGAGCATAAAAGCATAGAATAAACGATTTTAGCCAATAACTAAAGGAAAGCATTTTAGGACTGAAGTAAAAAGTTTGTGCGTACACTAAAATTGTTACAGTATAGCAACTTAGGATATTTACCATTCCATAAAGCAAGTCGAGAGCCCGCAGACGAATTGACTCGTCTTTGTCGTCTAGGCAACCGAGTACGAGATCCTTGTGTGCCTGGACGCTCTTGGGATGCGTCTTCAGGATCTTGGACATGGCTAGCAGACCCAGATATTTCACTAGAATATAACACTCATCATTGAGACAACTTTGTTAGCTGTTAGAACTTCATAATTGTACAGTACTAAACATGAATTAAGTGGTACCAATGGCTGGATAAATTTAGGAGGAGATACGAGGAATTATCATATGCTTCGAAGCTTAAACGGACATACTATGTCATTATATTTGAGCATCCTGCGCGTAATAGCTTTTGCAGCATTTACATAGGTTAAGAATGAATGTAGCAAAATGTTTTTCAAAAAATAGAAAATGAATGCCCTTGCAACATTTACACGAAAAGTAAAGTAAGTTAAAGTAAAGCTAAACCCTCTCATCTCAAATTTAAGTATCGTTAATTACGACACTTAAAAAACATGGGAGAGTTACGAAAACCACTCAGGCTTTATAGTTATTACGTAGTAATGTGTCTAAATCTTCATTCTAGCAGACAAATTCTTTGCTCGTGCCGTCAACACATCCCAGTCTCATTCGTGTGACGTCACACTTCATCACCCCTTGGGGCATGCGCCCAACAAGCTCAGGCAAGATCGCGCTCGGCTCTCACATTCCTCACCACTACTGCTAGCGAAGAACAGCAGCACAGATTCTTGAAAACATCAAAATGTCTTATTTTACCGTGAGAGTTTTCAAAATTATTACAATCGGAAAAATCCATAATTTTTACGCACGATCTCACAAACAGAACATTTGATCAAAGCGAATTTTCAACAGCTCTAAAGAAATTTGAGCTGAAATTCCCTCCTACTGGCGATTGCCATGCAACTCTGAAGCAGATTAAAACGAATGTAATGATGCTTAGTGAAAGAATAGACTGTAATGTCGGCCTGCCGAAAAAACTATTGGAGAGGATACATGACCTCTAAAGATCAAAAAACTCGTGAAACATTTTTTTTTTCTTGAGCGCTCCCAATGCTAAAAAGACCTCGGACTTAAACCCTTCACCGAATTTTTAACCCATAACCGCCTAGATACGAACGTACGCCTGCAACGTATAACAGCGAAAAACTAAGTCCCAGCGCGAGCTTTGTGAGGGGTCCCCGGCGACCACGAGCAAAGAGGGTAGTCACAGCCCAGTGGTCAGCGTCGTCGGCTCCAAACCAAGAGAAGGCCGGTTCGAATCCGAGAACCGACCCAAGTACCACATGGACTCTAAAAAAAAGGGTCTGAAAGTTTTTCAGGCGGTTATGGGTTAATAATGGACAGAATAATGGCCCATCTTGCAACCATTTAATAGCCCAACACATTTTATCTAAGTCTTCGGGAAGCCTGATCTCAAGAATTCCATACAGAACTTTCACCATCGCCATTTGAAAACGACTCCAAAATTACCGCAGCGCTCCTTCACCATGGCCGCCATTATCGAAACTTGTAATTTGTATTTTCTATTTTTATTGCTTTTATTTTAGGGCAAAAAGCCCAAAGACACTAGCTTAGTTGTGGTTTAGGAGGGGCTTCCATTAATGGTACTTAACCTCACATACATGTGGATACAGACAACTTTTAAAGTGTGATATTTTTTATTATGTTTGTCGGCCGCAAATCCTATGAAAAATTTCCACCACGATCGTTACCTGTCTTTTAACTTTAAAGTTATACATCCGAATAACCTTGAATGTGTTATAGCATTCACTAAGCTAGTTTATTTATCCTTTATTAATAATCTTTTGCCCCTAGAACGCTACCATTAGTCCGAACTAATTCGACATCGGCAATCACCGGACACGAATTTTAGTGTATATATTTTTGTCTTAAATCTCTACAAAACCCGGACTGTGACCATCTGAATGTTACTTCTAGCTTAACCTACTATTAAAACCTAAAGAAACATTATAAAGATCTGTTCCCAAAGCAATCCGAAGTCAAACTGTGCTTAAAACTTCGAATCCCCCTACCCCCCCCCTTCTCGCCTCGCCAAGCTAGTTGTGGTGTATAATACTGCAGTTTTCAGTTAAAGCTTATTTAATCTAATAGTAATGCTTTATGCATTACCCAAGCCAAAGTACTAAGCTTTAACAAGAGCCTACTCACGATGCAATCATGTAAATACTTATTTAATAATCAATATTTTAAAGTAAAGGCCTTTTCCCAAAGTTCACCTGAGTAAAACTCAAACTGGCCTATCTTTACATGTCCCTACTACTTTAGACGGTTCTGCCCCAAGTTCCTTTGTTCAACCGACTTCTCCTCCCACTTTCCATTGTTCTCCTGGCCCTCAGCCAATCAGACCCCCGCAGCTCTCCTGCCCGTCCGTGCGAACTTCCGGTCTCTAGCATAAAAAGCCCCCACACCCCTCCCTCGTCAGCACAGCTCACAGCTCTCTCAAGCTAGAAGGGTCACGCCGGTCGGGAGTGGAGATGTCACGTCCGTGGTTGCCATGCCGGGCAAAATGGTTGTGGTTTAAGTAACTAGTTTAACTTTAGAAGTTTATCTTTAGGACCCCCCAATTCTAAATTTATAGTCTAACTTAAATTAACCTCTAGCTTGGAGTCTTTATGGTTGGTAAGCCTTATCGGCATTGCTGGTCTTTACCACCATAATGTTAGAGTAGGCATCTCTTCCTAAAAAGCAAGTTTCATTCTTTGTTCATTTTATAATGTAAACAAAGGGACGGTTTGATCCTCGTGGATTCAGGGAAAAATAACTGTTGGACGACTTGAAAACTACAGTTGTCAAATATAGTTGTAACTTAGTGGACGCGGTTCAGTTTGCTGGTATTCCTGGATTGGAACCCAAGATAAAAATGCTTTTTCTAATCTAAATTAAGTGACTGAGAATCAACTTCGTTGTTCTTGTTGAAAAATGTGAATTACTAAAATGTAAATTCTGTTAAATTGTTTTTGCCAAACTTGTTAAAAGCAAAACTAGTGAACTAAATGTAAAAGTATTTATTTTTCATTCTTTGATGTTTTAAAATAAAAACCAAAGGTTTTTAAACCTCAGATTCATTCCCTAGCAGATTAATTGTTTTTAAGTGTAAACTATTATGTAGCCCTTTTAGCTTTTATACTTCGTTTAAGCAATTAGATTAATCCACCGTTGGAGGCAGTGTAATTACCGGTAGCATTCAGGTTAGGCCTTAGTTAGGACCCGACGCTCCATCCCCTATACCGTGACTGTAGCCCATACTCGTCAACCAATGATGTCGGGGGCGCTACAAGCACCTCAGCCGTCGTAGTGTCCGCCGCTACAAGACTGAAGTGAGGAAGGAAGAAGAAATGAAACTCCATCACGTTCACAACACCATGACGGGAGTATATTGTGTGCCATGTGGTGAGTGTGACGCAATTTACATTGGAGAAACAAGGAGGGAGGACACCAGGAGTGAGGACACAGAAAATAGCATCGCAGCTCACTACATGGACACAGATTGATTCGGAGCATGCCAGCACATTAATTCGTCCAAATACTGCTAGGGCTAGAAATTTAGATGGCTGGAATCAATCGATATTTTGAGCAGAGAAAAAGAAGGCAATGCACTAATCAACATTCAACCGCCGTCCGATCCAACTATTCTCAACCTCGTGCGAAAAGACCTGTATGACGATCTTTGTAAACGACTGGGGAACAACGCCAACAAATACCGGAGGCCACAGTCGCAGCAAATTTCAAAACACGACGAGCGTAAGATTGATGTAGTTTTAACAAATACTAACCTGGAAGCCAGAAGAAGACAGTAGGAGGGAATTTAGTTCAAATTCCTTTAGAGCTGTCGAAAATTCGCTGGCTGTTGATCAAATATTCTGTTTGTGAGATCGTGCATAAAAATTATGGATTTGTCCGATTGTAACAGCACAAATTCTTTTCAAATGAAGCACGCGCCCCCTAAACTGGATCTCCCTCCCCACAAGCAACAAATTGACACAGTCCAATCGCTCATCTGCACGGGACTAAAGGTAGTGCTGGTTAACAAAAGATTAAAATACAAAATAAAGTGTTTAAATGAATACTGAATGTTAAAACGCATTTTTAAATAAGTTATAGTTAATATTGAAGCAATTAATACTCGTTGGTCGAAGTGAAAATATGGCAAACACTCAATAAACATCAGCACTAATGCTACATCGTGGTTGGGAATTTAAGCTGTTAAGTTTCAGATTAAAAGTTTCATAAAAATGATTCAAGACATGCATGTGAATGGGGCTGGCCATTAGACAACACTTCTTCCCTAATTACTGGCACTAAGCTACTTGCTTTATGAAATAATAATGATGAAAGTAAATTTACAATGTTGAATAACGGCGTGTTCAATTCGTAGTACCGGAAGCAATTAGATTCTTGTAAATATAAAATCATATGGATGGAATTAAAGAGTTCTGTTGCAGCGAAAGATGTAGAAAAGTTCAAGCTTGAACTTACTGAAAACTGGAAACAATTTGGTCCATTATTCATGAAGTTATGAAGAAAAGAGTTTCCGGTTTTTGCAAAATAGGCCTAAGTGACCGGTAGTTCAATACTGGATATATCAAATTGCCAAGTGGCATCCTATGTACCAATGTTGCAGCCAACACACATGTGCATAACAGGGGCTGCTGTAGCTTATAAGTCATAAAATATTAGGCTACAAGAGTTGGCATCTAGGCTAGACTAAAATTCCATATGCCATGGCCAGCATAATTGAAGGAAAAGCACACAATACCACACAGAAAAACACAATAAAAATGTTCACTTAAATTTTCGGCGAATTACCACATTCACCTTCGTCGGAAGTTAGAAAAATACGAGTCACTATAACGTTCGTTTGAAATTCGTGCAAGAGGTGAGAACCATTGATCTATATCGTGCGTTGCATCTGGAGTGCCCACTTTCGGTCAAGTTTTGACGTGAGAATCTGCTGTACCAGGCGATCAATGTTTGCATATGCAGGATTTTGGATGTTCATGAGTGGTATACAATTCTAGGAGAAATTATATAACACTCATGAACATCCAAAATCCTCCATAGGCCAACATTGATTAGCAGGTGCGGCCGATTCTAGCAACAAAATTTGACCGAAAGTGGGCACTCCAGATGCAACGTACGATACAGATCAGTGGTTCTCACCTCTTGCATGAATTTCAAACGAACGATCTAGGGACTCATTTTTCTAACTTCAGATTTAAATTAACGTGAACACTTTTGTTTTCTTCTGTGTGGTATTGTGTTCTTTTCCTTCAATTATGTCGGTCTATACCACAGTAAACGCCGGTTACCAGTTTTTGTGAAGATTAGTTTGAGAACTAACGTCCTTTGACGTTAATGCTGTTGTCGCAGAAATCTTCAACTTATTTAGGTCATTAAATTATCTCGAATATTTTTTGTAAGTATCATTAGATATTCAAAATCAAGAATGTCGCAGAATTCTCACGTTGTAGTGTTTTAAAGTGGTATGATTATTACCATAATAAACTACAATTCACCATTTCTCCGTTTCTAGGTTTCCAATTACCATTTTCTAAACGTCAAAATAAAAATAAAAGTATGGGAATCACGATTCTTGAGGTTAATAATATCCTACTGTTTCAGATTAAGCTTGATGATCGAGAAAGTGTGCCACAAACTCCGTTAATTACTACATTTTCGAGTTTGTACCTTAAATCATTGGGAAACATGTAATACAGAAAATAAAACATTCTATGTCAAATTACCTTTAATTTGACATTGAAATTCAAAATTGGTCCCATAGAAGAAGATATATTAAATTTTTGAAATTTCAAGCAACCACATCTTTAAACGGAAACAGATTTTTTTGGTCTCTCCATCAGAAAATGTTCAGGGCATGTAGGAATGTTAACCCTCCAAAGGATTTGCTTTCTTATTAATGAATCAATGTTTCCCCAAATTTAGTCTACTACTACTGGTAACTTTAATTAAAACAAAACCCCAGGGTTTAAGCAAACAACCACCGACAGCCCATAAGGGGCGGAGGGGGGGGGGGGAGACAGAGTTAACAGTAGCAACTTCTGCACAATCTAAAGCAGCACTTAGAAGAGAAGAAAAGCCTGATTCTCAACATAAGAAATCGGCCATATGCAATAACATTACCAACATTAAAAATTTAAGGCAAAGTAGGAAATCAGCCATTACTCCACAAGTTGAAGACTTGCCGGTAAGACTGTACTGAACCGAACATGGCCGAACAGAGGGTGTTCGGTTCGGTATGGTGTTTGGCCTTGAAAAAGAAAAATACTGAACCGGACGTATTTCTACTTCTAGTTGACACAATTTGATGTTTGTAGGTTTTACTCCAGCTTTCTGAAGCTCCAGCTCACAAGTTCCTAGCTCTTATCGTTCTGAAGTTCTGAAGTACGTGTACGTTCTGAAGTAAATGTGCAGGAAATTTCTTTATGCTGAAAGCGAGTATTCGTATCTGTGTACTTACACGTCTATATGAACAAAGAACATACCTGCCATTTGTTAAGAAACTTGTAGTTTGATAAATATCTAAATATTTGTGAAGTGAATTTTTTTTTATTGTAAATATCGACTGGTTTGGTACATTTTTGTTCGGATCGGAGTGTTCGGCATTCATTCATTTATGGATGAATCGGTTCGGTTCGGTTCGGGTGAAAAATTGATGTTCAGTATAGCCTAACTTACTGGCGTCGGCAGAATCACAACAACAAAAGGAGAAAGAAGTGGAAGTTTTCAAAATGGAAAACTGGGTATTTCTTCTCACAAATGTTTCTTCGCTACTTTTATATTTAAAGTAATTGCTGGCATTTTTGGCCTATTCACAATTGCAATGACATGCTAGTAATACAACCCAAGACTGTGTTGCTTCACAAAACTTACAATTTTGGTCAGAATCTTCTATTAGTATCCTTAACTTCTGCACGCACAACTGTAAAAGTAACAATGAAAAAAGTTACTTGCTGACACAAGAGTGAACAAAAATCGTTGAATGCCAAGACAAATGGAAAACCCTTAAGAGCATTTTAGTTTTTTTTAATCTCTCCTTTAGTTTAATGGTTAACAAAACAATGTTCAATTTCTAACCTCTTCCAATTTCGCAAAAACCGGCAAGCGGCGATTACAGTGGTTTTTGAAGGACATATTTAAAAAAATTTCTACACTAAAACCACAAAACGAACAATTTTACAAATGGTTCACTGAATTTTCGGTGAAGAAATCGTTCACCTTTGTCGGCGTGTTTGCAGCTATTTGAAAGAGATCTCAGTGAACCATTTGTAAAATTGTTCGTTTTGTGGTTTTAGTGTATAAATTTTTTAAATATGTCTTCCAATTTTGTCTCCAAAAGCCGAGTACACAAGATTTGCCAGAAAAAAAACGTAAATTTAAATCTGTTTAAATTTAGATTTTCTATCCTAAAAATAAACAGGATGGAAAGCCGAAGGCTCAGCAGTCAAATAACTACAGATGCAAACCTAATTACATTGCTTTCTGGACTTACATGTCAGACTGCCCACTTCCCCAATTACCCGCTCACGCTGAAGACAATGTAAATAGAATTGCATCTGTATTTATTATCCTAAAAATACTTACCGTCAGTCACATATGCTAAAATTGCTTATGGTGCTTTTCATTGGCCAAATAAAATTTATATAATTTTTTTTTCACAAATCTAGCGCAACTGTAAAGAAGACAGCATTCTTCACAATGATTGGAGAGGCGACCTAACTTCAAACATAAAAACACTGGAGACAATTTTTTTCTTCTACGGTATTCATCTTCAAACCACTAAAAACTATGTTTCTCTACGAAAAATGGCCTATATCATCTTCTGGCTGCACCAAACTCAATATAAAATGTTCCTCTAAAAAACTGCGGGAACAGAACTTCAAATTCCACTTCACCAATTAACAATAAACTTCACAAATATTCACCATATTTTTATTCACCAAGCAAGCTGAATCTTAAATAATTAAAATCCTTTAGGTCTTATAGCATTATTGATGGAGATGCATCTTCCTTGGTAATCCTAGCCTGACTCAAGGAGGAAAGGTGTTATAAAGTATCTTGTCTAGCCCTAAAACTATTGTATTTAATGTACAATTCAGGCCAAAAAAAATGACCGAATTAGCTTTATAGAGGTTTGCAAGAAAGCTTCAACAATGCCCAAACAACAATTGATAGAACATCACGCTACTGCTTTGTTGCCAGAGTGATGCTAGATTAACAATGCTGCAGTGTTGGGCTACTGCAACAATGAAAACGTCTGGGAGTTACGCTTGGTTATTCCATGCTGCTCTGAAACTCCGATCTGGCTCTTTTAAAAATACGTGTTCGCAATATTTTGGTTTGCAATTATTCCATTGCATTTATCTCTTGTATAAAAATGCGAGCTCGTTTCAGCAGAACCCTTTCAAGACTTCGATCGTGTTACAAAAATAACTGCATATTACTCAGTCACCGACTACTGTAAAATGTAGTCTTAGAGAGGCCGGACTATATAGACGAAAAGCCTCAAAAAAAAAAAAAAAAAAAACTGGCCAACTGCCATGTTCTAATATTAAGCAAATTTACAACAGTGACTTGTCAGGAACCAAATTTTCAATCGTTGTTGCAATTTGCGTAATAATTGACGAAAAAAAATAGGAACAGTTTTAAAGAACAGTTTTTCAGGAGAGGTGACTAAAAATTATTAGAATTTAGGAATTAAATTGCAAATTTTAAAGGGTTTAAAACTGGACGATTTCAAGAGAAACTTATTTTTTTTTGAATCAATAATGCAGCAGACGTTTAGCGCGACTCCGGTTGTTGCCACTTGATAGTAATTGCCAGACTATCCGGAAACATGCCCCCGACAAAACACCCCTAGAAAAGACGCCCCAACAAAACGCCCCCTGGAAAAAACCTCCCAGGAAAAATCGCCTTGAGTCGGGTAAAATGCACCAGTGATGGTCATCCAGGCTTAGCCTCAGATTTAAGACGCTTAGCTATAAGAGCAATAGTTTGCTTCAGATAGCTTAACTTTCCAAGAAATTTATATTACAAAAAGGATTTTTGCATATTTACTAAACTCTCCATTTACAATTCATTTTTAGTTACTTTTCTTCCTTAAACTAAACTTCCTTTTCCGTCAAAAACGTCCATGAAAACAGGACACCGTCTCCAATTTTTTAGATCACCAGATTCTTGACTATTTTCGCGGGATCACCCAGAATTTTAATATCACTGTGTCGTATCAGTTTTTAAGAAAAACAGGATATCTTTTAAGTAAATCAAATGCAAGCGGAGATGGACGTGTCATAAAGGTAAAAAATCGCTAGCGGAATCTCTACTCGTTGCGTGGTATTGCTACACAATTTCAACCTTTTTGAACTAAATTTCTTGCAGCCTTGTGTCATCTGAAGCAAACTAATGCTCGTATAGATGAACCAGCTTAATTTTGACCCTTACTACTTAATGAAGTGTAGTTAAGAATGGGGCGAACCCAGAGATGCAACCAAAACTATTTACTTATTGGCATTATTTCTTTGGGGCGTTTTATCCTAGGGGCGTATTTTACTGGAGCCTTTTCCCGAGGGCGTTTTGTTGGGGGCGTTTTTTCCTTGATCCAATTGCCAGTGTGTCTGTTGGGATTCGTGCTTCCGAACTTTACTAACACAATAGAAATCGACAATATATTCTCTATGTTAATGATTGTTCACGAATTACTTGACGCCTGGAGGGAAGGGTGGGGTGGGGAAGTGAAACCTACAAGAGTGAAAGTACCCGTTAAGTTTCAGCCCATCAAAGTAGTGATATAAGAACAAAAATGGCTGCAACCAAGTTGCTACGTAATGTACCAACCTGAACCGAAAAGTGTTCCCCTTAGAAAATATTGATATCACACCCGCAAACAAACAACCGCCAAGTTAACCCCGTCGAAAATTACTTCCGACGTTCAATGAAAAACTTGACAGTTGCTACGGATTGACCGTTGCTAATAGTCAGTGGGATTAGCTTAGCGGTTGTTCGTTGGCAGGGGTGACATCACTCCTTTCTAAGGGAAACACTTTTTGGTTTGAGTTGGACGATACACCATGTAGCTACTTGGCAGCCATTATTGTTCTGACTATTTTGGTTGGCAGCCATTATTGTTTCACTATTTTGATTGGCCGAAACTTGGAGTATTCTTTCACCCATGTAGATTTTGTTTCAGATTATAGATATTAGTTTTTTTGTGTGTATCCTCATATCCATCTTACATAGCAATTCGTGAAACTGAAGGAATACACCGATCTTTACGAATACATCTGGATAACATGCCACCACGCGTGAGATTTGCTGTAGAAACGGTATAGGAAGCAACCACTTTGTTTCAAAATGTGTGTAATGCGAAGTAATAGTGCTTTTATTACCCTTTGTTAATTTTGTGCATTCTTCACACTAACATAAGCTGCACTATGTGATGTTATGACATACTGCTTTATGTTGTTCATGTCGTGCTCAGGGCCACTAGCCATGTAGATCGGGATCTCATACCACTGCTATTATAAATTGGCTTAGCCATCCAACGGAAAATCCGAATATCTCAGAAAATATTTGGTGTAGGAATTTCTCGTCTTTGATCTTGTGCAACAAAGCTCTTTTGTCATGAAATTTCAACCGAATCAGAACAAAATTACGAACGTTATCGTGTCCCAGAATTACACACATTCACAAACAGGCCGACACACGAAATCAGAATTCAGTCGAGTATTCGCCCTCGCTCGTTTCGCTTGCTCGGCCAGTAAGTTGCGTTCTAGCTGTGGCTAACGCAAACGAGAACGAAATTTAAAAAATGCCGTGATTTCAACCTGTCGGATTTTTTTTATATTACTTCTATCAGGTCCACCAGAGAGAAAAGAGTAATAACGTGAGACGAAATTAAAGAAATTTTCATTAGCATTGAGGGTGGCGTTCCTCGTATTTATTGTTGAGCAAAGCTTCACTACGTAAGGGCTACATTGTTGGAGTTGGTGAGCGTTTAACAATAAAAAAATGTGTGACTGGAACGACTGCCGTCAACCGTAAGCGTGAACTTAACTATGCGTTTGTAGATCATTGTTTCAAGACTTTATTCCATATAACGAAGCCGTTTTTTATGGCCGGTATTGTACATTCCATTACAGTCGAAATTGTTGTTAGTTAATCACAGAACTCAAGAACAGTTTTTGCCACGAATTTACCGTAAATCGTGGATTAAACGCCCATGGGCTTATGCAGTTAATTTGGCAAAATAGGGGGGTGGGCTTTAAATCAACCATTATCAATTTTCTAATCTTTCTGGACATCTATTACAGAAAATTCGAAGCTTTTGAACGATTTCTTGAAGACCAATTTTTACATCCTTTTAATTGCTGTGAAGAAGGGAGGAGGCTTAGGTGAGAGATGCCTTGTGCAGGTGCTAGGAGCAGGAAGAGCCCACTATTACTACAGGGAGGGAGAAGGGGCCAGTAAACATAGCAAGCAGTACTATCTTTATTCACATCATATAACTTTTAGGTAATTTTTCGTAGAAAAACGACAATTTGAGGGGTGGGCTTTAACTCCACTATTTCATGATTTTGACTTTGCAGCATTTTAGGGGGTGGGCTTTAGCTTCAACTGGGCTTTTAATACACGATTTACGACAATATAGATTCAGTCAGCTTTATTTTAAAGCCTTCATGTCGCAGCTTTCAGTGTAAAGCCTTTCAGTTTTACCTAAAACTAGTTGCCTTGTAGTGTTTTGTTTAACAGATTACACAAATAAAACCAGGAGTTTGAAACCCTGTTTTGTTTTCCCGTATCGACGTTAATTTGAAGTGTTTAAATTGTAAAACGGCTCACATCCCCGCCATCCTGTTTATTCTCATGAGCACACCTCCGCACCTTGTCTTGTGCACGCATGTTTGTTTTGGTGCCATGCAGGCTGGCGTGGGCACGAGTCTCGGCAGGTCGTGTAAGCGAGTCGCCTCATTGTCCCCAGATCGTTTATTGTTGAATTGTCGTGTATGTTTGTTGAAGAACGGCTTCGGATCACCGTTGAACTTGATTTCATGTTGACGAAGCGTTGTACGGCCAGCTTTCCCTGGAAAATGATAAGCATTCTTGTCCAAGTGAGAATCCAACTCCAAAAATTGTTCGGCCGTCATGGCGTTGAACGAAGAACAACGAGGGACCAATTCTCCACAGAGGAACTTTGTCGCTGTCCGCATCACCTTTGTTCCAGCCAATCAGCGGAAACGCGCCAGAATGGGAACCCGCAGCCTTGTCAAAGAAATAGACAACGATTTGCAATATCGGGGATGAAAGCAGCTGACTTCTCCCCATAGTCCAGACCAAGAATGCAATCAAGTTCACCCAAATCTTCAAAAGACAAAATCAACCAGAGTGTGTTTACTGTTCACAAACACTGACAACTTGATTGTCCCCAGAGGTTGTTTTGCAACACAACCATTAGCCAGCTCAAAAACTGTGCTATCCTTAGGCCAAGGAATCAACTCAAATTGAGGAAACAAAAGCTGCAGCCAGCTGCGTGACATGCAACTGCGCTTAGCACCAGAATCCGTACAGGCAGCGAGAGAGAGAGCTCTCCTGCCCCTACTCGCCCAATGCGTACCTTAAAATGCCCCATAAGATTTCTTTGTACCAGGAAAGTAGTCCCTCCTAGGAGGCAACGCCCTGTCAAGACTTATTCGTAAACATGTTCGTTACAGACTGAATTATTTTGCCGAGGTTGTCAAACCTGTCCTCGCGTTTGAGTCTTTGGCACAGGTCGATTAGCCATTTACGGAACTGTTGGGGGAATCCCAGTAACTTGTATGTTTTGAACTAGGGACAATGTATGTTACCCAGGTCTGATTTGTTAAACCTAGTATATGTTGTTCTTCAGCACAAGTCTATTTACTGTTTTTTTTTCTCTCTCACTACGTTCTCGTAAGAGCTTAATGCAGGTGCAATAGGGATGGCGCATTATGCCTTGGGTTGCATAGGGATGGTTGTCTGGTCCTTTGCCTTTGCTGCAGGCATGCTTTTGTACGTCGACTTATTGTAATATGCGTTAAGCCTGCAAGTGACAGTGTCACCAGGGCAAGTGTTAAAAATATGTCTCATATAAGTTTTGCCGGCATCAAAAATTATAAGTATGCTGCAGGTAGCAGACTAGAGGGGTTGGTATGGCTCTTTAACTTTGTTGAAGGAAATTGCTGTTTGATTTGCTAGTTTTGGAGAAAGGGTTGCGTAGTTTTTGAATGTATTCAAGATATTTGGTTGTCTTGGTAAAAAAAAAAAAAAAACCTTGTAGTTTTAGGGTATATGCTATAGGCTAATGTTACGTATCGAACAGAATTTGAACTTATGTCACTTTATTGTCTGAGAATTGCACTTGTTTGTTATTAGCTTTCTCGATTCGAAATGTTTTGTTTGTGCTTGTCGATCTGTGCACATTTTAGTTGTAACTCCGAGTTTTTAGCAATTGTCAGGAGGTCAATTTTCTGTTGGGGGGAGCTTGTAAAGTGGCTCGCTTCCCCGCCACCCTGTTTATTCTCGTGCGCACACCTCCACACCTTGTCTTGTGCGCGTACGTTTGTTTTGGCGCCATGCAGTCTGGCGTGGCTCGAGTCGCGGCAAGTTGCTCAAGCGAGTCGCCTCATTGTCCCCAGATCGTTTATTGTTGAATTGTTGTATAATGTTTGTTGAAGATGATTAAACCCGTGTTCCTGAGCTATCCGGTGAGTTGTTTGAGTTGTTGGAAATAATGGCCCAGTCAAAACATTATAAAATAACTAAAAATTAGTTTTATTCACACATAAGAAAGTAAGACAAATTATCACATCCACCGTAGTGGCAGTGACTATGAACTTAGTTTAACTTAATAGTAGCCTTTTAGTTAGGACGCAAATCTCCATCCCATCCTGGAGTAGAATGACCAGTGTTTTTATTCCGCGAAAGAAAAAACGAACACTATTGGAGTTAAGAACTAAAATCCATCTCTAGGACAGGCAGCGCTGCTACAGTCCAACTCGTCCACCACGTCCATTATGGCGTTACTCGCTTGGCGCTTTCCGGTCGTGAATCGCGTTGTGTTTTGAAGGTTGGTGATGGTTAGAAATTAGTTTTCACTTAGAATTGTGTAGAATTACGTTAGATATTGGTAGGATGACAATTAAATAAACTAAATTTGCAAATAAATGAGAATAAAGGCACTATGTTAATCCTAGATTGGACCCAGATCACATACGCTAATAATCAACTATTCCACTGTGGATTAGGCCTAAATGCCCACCCCAAAAAATACCCTACAGCCAGAAATCTTGTAGTAGCTTTTTTACTCCCCTCCCCTTTACGGAATTAATTTTAGAACCCGTGGGGGCATTTGATATGCGATTTACGGTATATAACGTTACAAGAATTCATGGAACTTGTCTCCGTTTATTCTAACAATTTCCGTTAGTGTCAAAAATCACAACCAAAGGCGTTGAATCTATTTCGTCACGATTGTTGCTTATGTGTTCAGATTTCGATTTATGTATTAAACAGGGTAACCACTCACATTAGGGTCTAAAATTATAGGAATTTTTTCAAAAAATATAGGATGAATACAGGAATTTAAGAGTAAAATAATAGGAGAAATACAGGAATTTCTATTGAGGATTATATGTTTAATTTCAGAAAAATAGCTTAATAATTGGGACGCACAGCCATACACACTGCACACGAAGAAATGTGTGATGTCATCATCGCCAGAAGGGGAACTTCCGTTTGTCAAAGCGCTTCAGCAAATACCGTAGCGTTTTTGGCTCTAAATGTTTGGGCTATTGGTAAAAAAAAAAAAACGCAAGCAACCAGTTGAAATAAAAAAAAAATAGGAAACTGTACGGAACTATAGGATGATATAGGATATTTCGCTGAAATATAGGAAAATATAGGATTGCTAAAAAAAATATAGGCAAATATAGTTAATATAGGATCAGTGGTCACCCTGATTAAATGTAAAATTTGTTGGAATTAACCATCGCGAGAAAATTTGAATCTAAGTCAAAAAGACTAAAATACCAGGGCCTGCGCCTGGTTAATTTTAGTTTTCATTGCATATGCGAAAATATACATTACCTATTTTACTAAATAGCAATTTCCCCCTATTTGAGAGCTTATTCCCCTAGAAGAAAGTTGTCTTCCCTGCCGGTCTCGTAATACTGCGCATGTCTGGAAGGGGATCCGTCTATAAACGGAGCGCAGTGCATATCCTCATCCTTTCTCCATCCTCTACAACTTAGTTCCATAGAGGGGAGGCTGGGCCGGGCGTAGGTAATGTATATTTTTGTATAGGCAATAACTAAAATTAACCAGGTGAAGGCCCTGGTATTTTAGTCTTTTTATAGCCAACAAAAATATACATTACCTATTTTATTAAATAGTAGACTTTGTCACCTAGGAGGAGGGCTGGGTTCGAGTCTCCTGCCTTACGAGCTGTAGCGGCGGATGCTACGACGAGCTAGGTGCTTGTAACGTCTCCGCACTCATGGTTGACTTTCTTACATGTAGAAATGACTTGGTCGACTATTTTGGTTTAAAACAGCTCTATAGGGCCTCAATCCGGGAGGGAGTGAAGATAACTTTCCTAACCAAATTAAATTAGGCTATCCAGTATTTCTACCTGGTCTTTAAGGCTGCCACCACCGGTGGGTAAGTTTAAAAGCTAAGGGGGTTTAGAATAAAAATGGGCTACATATTATTTAAACAGTTAGCGATTATCCAACACTAGTAAAAGGACGTTTATAGTTTAAAACTCTTATTTTTAATAAAACAAACAAATGAAAAATAAACACTTTACATTATGGTTTACTAGTTACAATGAAAGCTTTGAATTAAAGCAAGGCGGCTTTCAGTGAAGCACACGAATTTACATTTAGAAAATTCAAGAACAAAAAGCAACAACGGGCCTTGTACAAAATTACACTTTTCGAATAGAAAAATTAGGTTGAATTCCAGAAGAATCCGTTAATTTATAATCGCATCCACTAAATTATACAATTAACCCAGACAGAAAAATCTCTCGCAAAAGATTCCCGAATCCTCAAGGGCCACTGTCTGCTGTTTAAATTAAAACGTTGTTTAAGACAAACAAAGGAACGTTAGTTTTTAGGAAGAGAACCACACGGACGTTACAGCAAGTAAAGACCGAAAATGCCAGTTGGCTTACTCCACTGTAAAATTCTAAAACAAGAGGTAAGTTAAAATTAAACTATAAAATTTAGAATGGGGGTCCTAGAAGTAAACTTTTAATTTAAACTACTACGACATACTGACCACTACCTTTGCCCGGCATCTCCACTCCTGACCGGCCGTGACCACCACTTGTTTTACATTTGCGAGCTGTGCTATTGATGGTGGGCGACTGGGGCTTTTTATGCCAGAGCATCGGATTTTCGTTGCAAAAGCGCGGACGCCTTGGAGAGCAGCGGAGGTCTGGTTGGCTGAGGGCCTTGAGAACAATGGAAAGTGGGAGGAGAAGTCGGGGGAACAAAGGCTTTTGCTTGGGAGCCGTTTGAAGGAACAAGGACTATGTACACATGTGCCAATAACGAGTTTTGAACTGTCTGACAATGGAAAATTGGCTTTTTTAGTTACTTTGGGAGTTTTGGTGTACAAAATATTAAACTACAGTGTTATGCACTGCAACTATTGAAGGAAGGGGGACGAAGTGTAATGCACAGTTAGACTTTGGCAATATATTGAAGGAACAGAACGTTCATTTTGCAATCGGATTGTTGGTAGTCACTGTAGCGGCGCTTACAGGGTCTTGAGGTGCCTACTGTCTATAGCACCGACAATCTGGCGTACTTGTGGTTACTTTAGATAAGTTCATAAGTGGCGGTTTTTACTTTCGCGGAAAAACAGCATAGCGTGTCTACTGCACGGTTAGGAGAAGAGCGTCAGCGTCCTACCTAAGTTATGAAGACCTATCTAATCATGGTTCACTGCCACCACGATGGGTAATTAATCTAATTTGCCTACTTCGGAATTAGATTAAAAATTGATTTGTAATTAAAATAACCCTTGCAAATTAAATTGGACTCGAAGTCAAAATGTTGTTCAAAACAACTTTCTTTTCTGTTTTAATAAAACAAGACAAGATTTATACACACGGAGTAACTAGTTGGTTACAAAAATAAGACTGGGGCTTTACAATTAAAAGCACACGATTTACAATTAAATCGACACTGAACTTAAAGTTAAAGTTCACATTACAATTTGGACTAGAAAAAAGTCGGTTTGAGTTATCACAACTCTCTAAGTTACAAACATGACCCTTGCAGAATGTAAAATAGTCGTTGAAAGCTTTAGCAACTCTTGCACTAAAGTCAATCAATCAATCACACTGAATCAAGATTAGTGTTACAAGGAAAAATACCTTTTTGAAAACTCCTGCTTCAACAATAACACATGCGAGATCTCGGTGATCTTAGATTATTTAATGGACACTGAGTCCATAAACAAAGAAACAAAGCCGGTTTTTAGGAAGGGGTCCTTAAACCCTTAAATCATGGGTGCCCTAAACCAAAATGCCGATTGCGTTTGGCTACCCACAAATTCCCTCAAAGTCTAGAAGTTAGTTTATGTTTTAAGACTAAAAATTTAGAAATTCTGTTCCAAAAATTAAATTCTGATAAACTAGCTACCCTTGAACCACTACCTTGCCCGGCATGGCAACCATCGGACTGGACATCTCTGCTCCGACCGCCGTAGTGACCTCTAGCCTGAGTCCTTGAGCTATGCTAACGAAATTTTCTCCTGGCCTGGTTATATACCTGCTGCCTGTCTGCAGGTAGGAGGGAAACCGCGGACCTGTAGGAGAGCGACGGAGGGGGGGTGTGAGGTAGAGGGTTCGCTTTGGAGGAGGAGTGACTGACCAAAATCGGCCGAGCTGTCACTACCGGAAGTCGGCCATGACAGTGCGGACGGCTAGGGTAGCCTTGCACTCTGATTGGTGGGGAGAAAAAAATACTGAGTTCGGATTGGAAGGAGCTTGGATGGCAAAGGGATTTGCCGACTTTGGGTGTTTTTAGAGGCCGTGGCTTGAGTTAAACTCATAACAACGTGAAATAGGCCTATACATTTTTTTATAAAAACCACAATGTTAGGCATTGCAACTATTGAAGGAAGGGGGGGGGGGAGGGAACGAAGTTTGATGCTCAAAGTTAAAATAAATTGTTACTAATTGAAGGCAAAGGTTTTACTGTGCATTCGGAATTGAGATCACTATGGTCGGAGCCCTGAAATAAAAATACAAGATACACACTGAAAATGTCCGGTAAAGTAATCGTAGTTGTGTTGCCATTATGAACAAGGTAGGGTTCATGAGAAAAGATTACGTTAAATAATGCTTTTATAAAAGCCTAGGCAAAAGATTAAATAAACCAGCTGGTGTTTTGGAAATGCTATAACGCATAAAAGTTAAATGTATTATTGCAGCCGCAGATAATAATGCTAGTGTAGTCAAAGTTTTCATTGTTGCCAAAATCGTCACCTTAGTAAAATAAAAACATTGAAGACGTAATAAACATGTAAACTAGCACAGCACTAAGCTAGTCGGCTTTATGCCTAGAAATAAATTCGAGAAATACAAATAAATATTTACATGTTTGTAGAAAATGGCGACGGAGATTGCGTGCGTCGGCGCTCAGTTTGAGCACTTTTTCAAATGAAGCTGTAGACCAAAGTATGGTGAAATTTCAAGTTCTGTTTTCACAGGATGTTAGATAAAGTTCAGGTTTATTAAGAGCTGCAAACGAGAGTCGATGAAGTCCATTTTCCAGGGAGATATGAATTTTTAAACTTGGAGGTTGAAAAATAGGCCTAGCGCTTTTTGGCGCTAAGAAAAAAAAAGGTGTCCCCGAGTTGTTGATGGTTGGTGTCGGGTCTCCTAACCAATCGACAGGAAATTTAGGCCTCATGCCTTTACATCACGGTCAAGTTTTCAGTTTACTATTTACAACAAATACCATTCACGTTAGAAGCTTTACACCTAGGGGTTACAAGATAGTGAATTAATTACTGAGAAGTGAAAACCCGTCCACCTTTGGTTGGAAGTGAATAGCAGATGCTTGAAGAACGAGGCCTAACAAGGGTAGTCCGGGAAATTGAGGCGCAGATGGTCCACACGTCTGTCGGTCGTGACGGATTGTGCGGTGTTGACTGCTGATAGACCTGAAAAGCGAAGCATGATGAAGGGGAGCAGTGATGGGAGTGTCCCAGCAAAGCCGCAGAAGGACGGAGCAAGGAAAGTGGAGGCGGTCCAAAGGATGGCGCGGAGCGTAGTCCAAGGCTCAGTCTTGCGGTAGGAGAGCTCCGGAGCAGGCCCCTTGCAGTGCAATGTCTGCTGGAAGGATAAGGATTAAGGAGGAGAGGCGTTAATGGCAAAGCACGAAGTCCCAGGGCAACCCTCTAGGCCTTGCTGCGGCAGGGGGAGCAAGGCAACTCTCGAGTAGAGACGCCGGAGTGTGGAGTGACGCCGTGTGATGTTAAGTCCGGAGGATGAATGGTCAACTGAAATTGGGAAGACATGTGAAAGTTTTTACCTTAACCGTAGTTGATGCAGAGGGACCGGCGACGGCGATTGAGGAGCTTCGAGATTCGTTGGTTATGGGTAGTTGGTAACCACGAACGGCCTGGACGGAGGCGGCGTTTCCGAAGTTCTGGGAGCTCGGCAGTGGCGGTGCGTAAGAGGAGAGTCCCTCGGAGAAGTCTTCAGCAATGGCCAGAACGGTGGAAAAAGCGAAGGTTGAGGAGCCAGTCCCAGTGTGAAGAGGCTGAGTAGTACTAATGTGCGAGGGCGAAGGTGCTGGATAACGGACCAGAAGAGGTGGCGCAGTCTGCAATGCACAGGAGGCGATGATGCCGGAGCGGAGGACAAGGAATGAGAACCGCGGATCAGCGGCTGCTAGCAACATGTGCAGAAGGTGGCAGCGCCAGGTTGACCCGGCTGGTGGCGGAGCGGCCGCAAGGGATAGGGAACATAATTGGGTATGAGAAGCTGCTGGCGTAGTAGGATCAAGCCGTGAAGGACCAGGATCGAAAGGGTCGGTGCAAAGGCAAAGGGGCTAACCATGCTGTCGTGAGAGAAACAGGATCGGGACCAGGCGGCTGCTTCCTTTTGAAAGTGTACAGGGAAGAGTCCACTAAGGTATGAACTTAAGACGAAGAGAGCGGGACCTCTGCTTGAGGAGTAGCAGATCGTGAAGCGATGGAAGGTCGTGACGAGCATGTGGATAAGTCAAGCAGACTGAGGAGAGAGGAGGAGGCTGCCTTCTAGGCTGCTGTCTTCTTAGTCTGTATTTGAAGCTTAATGGCGGCATGACGTTCCTTAGTACAAAGAAGTTCCTTGTGAAGATGGCGCAAATCACGACCGGCAAAGAACTGTCCGCACGGAAGAGGAGAAGTTGTAGCCACATCCATAGGTGGAGGCGGATGGTTTGGAGAGAAAAGGATTGACCACTAGTTGTGTCGGGGCTAGAGAGTCCTGTTTCGCTGATAATTCGACAATCTCCACACCGAAGGCCAAGGGTTCCAAAGGAGCAGAGGACACGGAGAGCGCAGGGGTGGAACTGCGGATTCAAGGGTGTCCCCTGATCCGTGGCATGGCGAAGCGGAGCATAGCAACGAAGCGGCGTAGGATCGAAGCGGCGTAGGGTCGAGGCGGCATCAGAGGGGAGCAACAAACAGCAAATAATCGTGACGACGGTAGAGAAGTAAAGATCAGCCGGATCACGCCGTCTGCGTTTAAAATTGATGGGGGCTGCGCAGGAGGATGCGCAGTGGGTGGCGACGTGAATGGATAACCACGAAGTCTCTCATGGCAACTAGAAACAGTCCTTGTATAGAGAGCGCTGATCCTTGTCAATCAACATACTTCCCAATGTGAATGACAACAGCATCGATAGTATCTTCCAGAAAGTGGATAGCAACACGTCCCCCCCCCCGCCGCAAGCGGAGCGCTGGGGGTCGGAAAGCCCTTGAAAGGGAGAGGGGGGGCTTGAGGATTGGAAGTCTAGCACTGGAAGAAAGCAGGATGGGGTCCTCCCCCCTCCCCGGACCAAGGGCCAGCAGGGGAACTAGGGGTGCGGACAGACGATTCCAAACTCAGAGTGCACCAATACCGAAGTTGCAGCATCCGCTGGCCAAGTTGAATCACAAGGGCTGAGAAGGATCGTGAAGCAGGAATGCCGGTGCGGCCAAGTAGCTGCTGAGCCGTGGAGCGGACAGCAGCCCGGGCAGCGATCCGCCTCCTCCTCCGTTCTCCTTGCTCATTAAGGCGGCGTAGAAGGAAGGAAGGGTGGTCGAATGACGTAATCACAGAGTAGGCAGGTCGTCGTGTTGATTAAACTTAAGCGCAGCGTCCACAGGTACGCAGGAAGTGGTGGAGCGGGCGGATCGTGAGGACAGACGAGGCCGAAGCGGATTGCTGAATGGAACCCCAGCTAACGGACCGGACTCATCCCCGCCAAAGAATTGATGACGGAGGGGCCAGCCCGGCCAGGTTACCCTGGGCACACCTTTAACCCTTTAAGCAGCATCAACGTATATATACGTCAGCAACGATGTGGCCCAAGTGGAGCAACGACGTATATATACGTCGAAACTTTTATGGGGAAATGCGGGTCGATAAATGCAATTGTCGGCCAAAATATCGGCATGAGAAAAGCTTAAATTCGCTACCCGATATGTTGTGCAACGATTTCGGTAAACAAAACGTTGTTACCGATGTCCATCAGTTTAAAAAAAAAGCACTTTAGTTGAGTGTAGTCTCACTAAAAACTGCAAAAATGTTGTGTTCGTTCTTTTTTTCCGAAGTTCAAAAACTAAAAACTTTATCAGCGGTAGCGATCGAAGCATTTGACTGGGCGCCGCCATCTTGGGTTCATTGAAAAGCTGGAATTCCCCTCTATCCGGGCCTCTCAAAACATTTTCTCGATGACCGTTTGACATTGGCCAATCAGGTAGACTGTAAGAAGCGGTTTCTGGCCGTCTCCAGCTGCATTTCCAAAGGAATTGAAGATCGCATTCTCTCATTGGCCAATTGGCACCACGTAACCGATTTGGCGCGCTCTCATTGGCTGACGGGCGATTTCACAATGGCCGCCATGGTGCGCTTCGGATTTCACGTGAGCGCTTGTGTTCAGTGTTCGCTGTTGAAACTCACGAGAAAGATGATTCACAACATTAAAAAATTAAAACAGCAGCTGCGATGCACAACTAAAATGGAAAAGGAGCCTATAAACTGTCACACTACCGCTTATCAGGTGGGAACAACGATTTTTAGCCTAACTATCGCCGACTTACGGACGCGTTTTTTCAACACGGGGGTTTTCAATTTTTGTTCGTTACAGCCCGTAATTAAAAAATTGGTTCTCCGAAACTATTAAAGCAATTTATCTGATTTTTTCTGTGCACAGTAATGAATATCTGTTGCGTGCACGTAGCAATTTTAAGATAATCGTGTCCAATATTTTTCGCAAGAATAAATATTTCGTTAGTGCCTCTCTCCGGCATAGGTGCGGAAAAAAAAAAACTCGCTCCGTGCACGACGACAATTTTTTTTTTTAACTCGCTCGTTAAAGGGTTAATATCACTAGACGGTAAGGGCACAGGAACCGGGACCGGAAAGGATGGCCCAATCCTCTTCTTGGAGCGTCCTTGAAGTCTTCAGAGCGGAGCGAGGAAGGATCAAGAGCAACCACACGTGGTGGTCTCTCTAGGAGAAAAGATGAGGATATGCGCTGCACTCCGTATTTATAGACGGAACCACTTCCGGACATGCGCAGTGTTACGAGCCCGGCAGGAAGACAACTTTCTTCTCGGGGAATAAGAGCTCAAATGGGGGGAATTGCTATTTAATAAATATGTAATGTATAATTTTGTTGGCTATACAAATTTGTAGTGAAGCCATGTGTTTTTGGCCGTTAGCAATGGCATCCATTGCCAGTGTTAGTGATCTTAACTTTCTAAAAACTCGCTCAATTTAAATTCTGCAAACGTCCGATGTAACACTTTTAGCCAGGATTCAGAATATTGATTTTATTATTTTTTATCTAAACTAATTTAACTGTAACTTGAAATGATAGGTTAGCATGGCTGGACATTGGGTCATTGTTTTGGTCCAGGCAAGCGTCAATCAATCAGCCCTCGTGTTGCTTCTTCCTGCCAGCCAATCCTGAAGCTTCTTGTTTGGTACTTAGGCCAAAATCGCTCTCCTACTGGTCCACGGTTGCAGCCCTATATACACGGGTGCGGACAGGTGAGCGGTCATCTTAGGGGCCAGCGGAAGCTACATCCAATACGTCCAATAAGTTAGACGCGGCTTAGTCGGCCATTCGACGGTGCACAATGTGTGGAGTTGTTGCCTAGGCACAAGTAAATAAACTATTAGTTATTATTATGTTTAAAGAAGCCCTGGCGTCATACCTGATTGGAGAGGAGACCCAGCCTAATCAAAAAATTTGAACTTTTCTTCAACTTCAACGCAGCGACCGTTTAGGCCTATTCAGTTAAAACTGGACATTAATTTCATCATGCCTCTGAAACAACTGGACCAATTCGACTGAAACTTTCATGATACTTAAGATCCTACTTCCACCTTTCATTCTGCAAAAACAGAACTTTGAAATCCACCTTCAATCTTTTTATAAATACAGAAAAGTACTACGCAAAAATCGCCATGTACAAAACCAACTTCCGGTCGATCAATTTTCTTGTAAATACTGTAATTACTTGTTTCTTTTGATGCATAAAGCAGCCCAGCTTATTTGTCTGTAAGGGGGAAAAGGTGTTGCTACTGCCCAGGCCTTTTCCCACATTTATGTTTAAAACATTACTTCAGTTAAATTATTGTAACTTTGACCAAAAAGAATTATCTGCATCACCAAATAGCTAATTTATTTTAAAAGCGTTGTAGCACTCAGCTGGATTATTTGAACTTTACTTAATGCACATACACATTTGGCCTTTTTAAATGACTACCTTTTGCCCAATTTTTATTTACTGCTAAAAATACCACTATTTATTTTTGAATTTACATCTCCAAAATCCCTGACCAATGACTATCATAGACTCCATGTCTTTACTACCATTATCTTCTATTAAAATTTACAGCCTATCAGAATGCAGTATTTACTTGTTCCAATCCTCCAGCCCAATCAGAGTAGCGCCCGTGTGTTTGCCTGCCTGGAGCTGACACTCTGGTATATAACAGACTTGCACCCCTCAATCGATAGCATAGCTCACTGACAATAAGCTGCAAGTCACAATGCTGGTAAGGGGATCGGGATGTCTCCTCCACTGTTGCCATGCCGGGTAAAAAGGCAATAGTTATGGGTTAAAAAACTAGTGGAACTTTTAAAAAAATCTTTAGGATAAATGTTCAAAATTTTAATTTTTTGTTGACTTGTCTTAACGCCATTTATGGGGACATAAGCCTTCGGCATTTTCAGACTTAGTCTCCCCAAAACTTAAGGGTTTATGGTCCCCTTCCTAAAAACCAGCTTTTTTTCTTTATTCTAACATACTGTAAGCGATAACCAGGGTACTATACCCAGAATATAAGGGAAGCACCACTAGAGACCCTAGGGAGGATTAGCTAAACTAATCTTATGGAGATTTAAAACAGGGTGAGTTTTAAATTCCATCGGGCATTAAATAGCCAAATCAAAGTAATTTAAGCACATACTGAAGGTTAGTATTTTGCAGATAGTAAGAAACCAGCTTTTTTTTCTTTATTCTGACATACTAAATTCACGAAATCAGACGGTTATTGATAAAGCAGCTAGTCCTGCTAGGGTAGAACCCTGATAACTCGCAGTTGATAATGTGAAAGATGACTTGAAATCAGCAGGATACTTTATTTCTTGTAAAGTTCTTGGATTAGAACAACAAACTTTGATCTTGACAAAATTGCTACTACAGATATGAGTTTTTGTGCCAAATTGATTTAATGTAAATTACTTGTTTTATTGAAAGCTTCGTTTTGTAACTTGAAAAGTTAAAACCATAGTTAAACCAATGTAATTGTGTTACATTTTTGCACTGTTCATTAAACCAAGAGTTGAAATGCTAGTTAGCTTTTGTCAATTAATGGTTAATTTAATAAGTTAGGTAAGAATTAACTGCTTTTTAAACCAGGATTGCTATTAACTTAAACCCACCTGGTGGCAGTGATCAGTACCCGATTATTTTACTTTTAAACATTCAGTCAAGCCCAGGCTTAGGACTCTCCCCTCTCCAGGCAGTAGAAAAAGCTATTGAAAATACCGGCAACCGGCGACTACAGTGGTAATTTTCAGACATCATAGACGGGAAAGGACCCAGTACCACTAACGGCTAACAACAAAACAAAGTTCTTTTTAAATTTTCGGTAGTTCAGCCGACTGCCTTCGTCAGAAGTCCGCTCACAAAAGGGCACAAACTCTCTTCACATCACGTGGCGACGGCGTTCGTTTTGAACAACACACTAGAGGTTCAACGCCACATGATGAACGTTCCTTTAGAACTAGAATCAACTTAACGTAATTTACAAGACAGGAGTAATTTAGCGGATAATGTCAACATCTTGAAGCTATGATACATGTTTAAACTTTAGTGAATAGTGTGAACACTGCAACTTCAGGTTCGATTGGATACTTAAAACCTCAGTTCTTATTTTATTTATTCAGCCTCATACAGTCAAGAAATAATATTTTACTTAAACCTTCGAGTGGGTTAGTGATTTTGTAATAGATATCCATGAGGAAGATGAGGTTAACCCAAAATAATTGATCGTTTGCAAGAAACGGACATTGAAGTGATTGGTTGGGGTTGGGCGACTTTCCCAGCGTTTAGCCATTAAGCCGCCCTTGCCACCCAGGCACTAGGGATCAGGATACGCCTGATAACGCCCTGCGCTACGACAGCAGACGCAGGTACTAGATGGGATCAGGGGAAGTGGGACCCATCTCCCAGACCTCCAGTGGGGCCGCACCAAGTGCTACCAAGTTGTCGGACTTTGGTACCGGGCATTGATCTGCGCCACAGTCGCCGGATCCAGCTTCCAAAAGTGTTCGTAGCCAAGCCCCTTTAGCGGGTTCGACTGTTACTAACAATCAGTCGCCTTGCCAGCTACCCCTTCAGCTGCGGGGTGTTCCCTAAACCACCAAGCCCGTGCGAGTCCATCCTCAAGTGCTAAAGCCTTGGCAAAACTTCAGCCCCGCACTACCAATTAAGGAGTTTGGTGCACCATTGCTCCGAAGAGACTACCAAAATTTTGGTTCCCACATCCAGGGTTTGGTCGCCCTGACAGATTCGAGAACAATTGCTCATCCTCGTGGCCTCTGCATTGCCCCCACTTAAGGGTAGCAGTTTTGGTCGCTACTGTTGGAGCCGCATTCCCTCAGATGCTTCCCATGCCTGGGTTGCGCAAGTGACAGACTGGCTTCCGCTGGTCTGCGTCTTTCCTCGTCGTGCACCCACCGAGATGAGATACACTACCATCACCGCCTTGGTCCGGCTACCGCCCCCGTTGGCCACCCACGAGAGGTGTTCACCCGAGCACCACGCTGTCAAGAAATAATATTTTACTTAAACCTTCGAGTGGGTTAGTGATTTTGTAATAGATATCCATGAGGAAGATGCGGTTAACCCAAAATAATTGATCGTTTGCAAGAAACGGACAGTCGAAATGTCGAGGGGGTGACGAAATCTCACGAGCGCATCAGCGAGAGGGTGACTTCGGGACCCCCGAGATATTTGGACTGTCCCGTTTCGCGCAAACGAGCAATTATTTAAGGTTTAGCGCCTCTTCCTCGTGGATATAAGTTTTTTAATGCTAAGGTGTGACATTAAGCTAACTTACCGACTTATATGCGCTTTGAAAGATTTTTGTTTGCAAATTTTATTTATGAATCATAATGAATTTTTAAGAATTTTTGCATGTGACTTACGTAAAGTCCTGAATGAAAACTTCCGGGTTAGAAACTTCCTGTTGAAACGGCGGATGCTACGACAGGAGGTGCTTGTAACATCAGCCGGCATCTGGTTTACAGTGGCGGAGGTTTAAAATACTTTTGCTGCGACGTTGGACTTATTTTCAACTAACATAGCTCGTTCTATAGCAGTTTGAGGGATAGAGCGTCAGAAGCCTAGGCTGCTAAGGTTTAAAGT
>JAHWFP010222372.1:4709-33543 GCA_023313725.1 Lithobius niger | reverse complement strand
AAGGGTAATGAAAAGGGTCTACCACTATTAAGGACCGAGCCACGCCCGTTTTATTAAGGGCTGGTATCACAGTTACCGTTCAATTTTTTGCTCATTTTCAACCTTTGAACGGTATTAAACACAGAACGCCAGAGGCTCAACAAGAGTTAAATAAATACAGATGAAAACCTATTTACGTTGCCTTTTGGACTTATATGTCAGGCTGACTGAGCGGGGAATCGAACCCACGACCTTTGAAACTAAAGGCCGATGTCCTACCGCTGAGCCACACTATACACAGCCAAATGTATACCAAGCCTAAGGAAGTTTGTAGAGAAAAAAAAAAAAAAAAAAAAAAAAAAAAAAAAAAAAAAAAAAAATCAAAGGTCGTGGGTTCAATTCCCCACTCCGGCATTCTTGACATAAGTCCAAAAGGCAACATAAATGCAAACGTATTTATGCAAACCTATTTACGTTGCCTTTAGGCACTGGCAGGTGCAGAAGACATGTAAAAATAGTATTTTTTACTGGAAGTCATAACCTCAATAAAACTGAACGAATTAAATTTGCTTACCGTACGTGCTTTGATGCCTCAAACGGAAATTTTTTGTACCAAATTCTTTCACGGAAACAGTTTCCAAATGACAGTTTTGGTTTTAAAACCTTTTTTTTCGGGATGGGACAATCAATTTCAGTCAGCATAAGGCTGTACAACTAGAAAGTACTCACCAAGGTGGTGATGAATACTTCGTAATAAACAAATCGTTCCTCCGCTTCCTTAGCGGACCCCTATTGTGCACGTTAGCGGACCCCTTAGATGACCCCTATTGTGCACGTCAGTAGTGGCGCCAGCCAACTGCATATGGAGGGGGGGGGGGCAACGATTCCCCGATTGGGGGTGGGGCAAAGAAAATGAACCACTTCTATTAAACTTTGTTTTAATTTGGCAAGGGGCCGGCAAAACCAGGAAGGGGGTCTGGGGAAGCGCTGTAAGCTCCCCCTGGCGGGAAGCTGAAGCGTTTGAGGGCCTATTTTCGGCTTCCCGAGACACGTTTGAAACACACTCGTTAAGCAAATTTCGGATGTTTCTCGTAAACATTCTTCAGCAAGAGAGGTATTAAAAACCTAATTCTGACCAAATCTGTTTTTTTATTATGCATTTTTTTTACAAAATAAATTGACTGATGAATTTAAATTATTTTTAAGATATTATTACTTTATCATTAGGTAACACTGAATAATTTAGGTTTGACGGCCAACTCTATTTACAGCTCTTTCCCCCAAAATGTGTACGGATTTTATGTCGTCATGTTGACTCAGTCTTCCGGCTGTTCCCCGACGACAATCTCAGTTACTCCCCGACAGGGGGCAAGGCTTCCCCGACGGGTGCCCCCCCCCCCCACCCGTGGCGCCACCCTTGGTGCACGTGCCAGTACGAGGTCACAGTGCGGTGACTGAATCCTTGCCCAAGATTAGTTACGAAGTGACGATTCATAGAAAAGTTAAAGTATGCAGAAAAGAGAAAAACGAAGCGATGAGAAGACTAGCGTAATTTTTTCCCCTTACGAAATGTTGTTTTCTGCTCCAAAACATTTACTCAACTTAAGAATTTGCCGACTGGGAAAGAGTCAATGAGCAAAGGTGGAATGCCGAGTCGTTTTTTGCCTCCTGTGTAATAAATAATAACATGTATTGCCAAGACAGTTTAATTTCACATACGACGACAGTTTAATTCTTTTCACGAATTTGCCGACTGCGAGAATGAGTGGGGGGACGGTGCGCCCCCCCTCGCCCCCCCTGTCGCTACGCCCCTGGTTGCAAGGAACGATTGTTGCAGCCCACTTAAAAACAATTCGACTCCTTTCTGGAAGTGAGCATTTAGGAAAGAAATGTGCCTTTCCATCGTATCAGGCTGCCAACCTATCGTCGTTTGGTTTAAAGTTATCTGGTTTAGTAGACACAGGTTGTTTTTTTTTTTTGCTCAAACGCCGACAATGGCACATTCCACGTGACTAAAATTTTGTTGCCGCTTTGGTGCCACAACAATAGTCCAAAATATGATACAAATAGCGGTGCGGCAGGTCTGGTAAGTAGCGCCATCTCTCCGAAGACTTTGGGAAAAGTGTTATAACCCGAACTTGTAGTCCAAAGACGTCAACAGACGGCGACATAGCAGGTTTGCTAAGTGGCGCCATCTGTTCGAAGACGTTGGAGAGTATCCCACCCCGAATTTGAAGGCGAATCCCGTCAACAGATGGCACTCCAGGGTGGGGTACTTGATTGCAAAGAAGAATGATAAATGTTAGGACGCTCCATCTTTGCTTGATTGTACGACGGGATGGTGAGACCGCTGCACTCCGCCGTTGCTGCCTATTATATATGTAGATTTTTCGTTTTGTTTTAATAATGTGTATTTTACCGTTCAGCAAAGATTGAACGATAAGATATTTCATAATTATTCATTAATTTCGTTAAAAACTACTCGCTAGTTAAAACAAACCTTTTTTGTTGGTTTCGAAAAACCAAGCGTCGTCTGCTTCGAGGATTGGTTTGGGAGCAAAAACGTCATCAACTGAATCTCGCTCGTGTATACTTTACCACGGGAAATAGCTGCCCTCTTGTTCAGAAGCTTTAAACTAGTGGGTCCACTCTATCAAAGCTACGTATAATCCAAGCTCCCTGGTCAAACGTTTAGGTAAAGCCTGTGCTTTTTCTTTGCGTAAAACTCACCGGATTAGTTTCAATCATACCAAAAACCAAAACTAGTAAAAGGGGCCGTCAAGTTCCGAATGGTTCGGCCCTTCAAAGGAGTGATATCAACACACCAAAACATTCGCCAAGTTAATCGCACCGCTTAATAGCTCGAAGGTTAAATGAAAACTACAACATTTCTACTTTCGGTAGCAATGTTCAAGTTTTCATTTAACGTGCAAAGTATTATTCGGGGGGAATGTTTTGGTGTGTTGATATCACTCCTTTGCAGGGCCTTACCATTCGGAACTTGGCAGCCCCTTTTACCAGTTTTCGTTTTTGATATGATATCACTCCTTTTTTTTTAAATTGTGTATTAGACTTAACTCCACTACCGTGTGCAGATGTGTAATAAAGTGCTACGTCAACAAGAAATTGGCTTTCAACAATTTGCTACTACCTTTTGCCTAAAGGCCGAACCATTCTCAAACTTAGTCACCTCTTTGCAGGTTTTTGGTTTGGTTTTAATTTTGTGGTAATTTGTTTTATTTAGTTAGTTTTAGTGTGTTGATATCACTCCTTTGAAGGGCCGAACGACTCTCAACTTGGTGGCCTCTTCACCAGTTTTGGCTTTTGGGATCAAAGACAACCTTGTAGAAAACATAGTAACCTTGTAAGTGTGTTTCATCTTCATATTGTCTGCAGTGGATATTACATACGAGCTGTTCCTTTCTCCGTCCCTCTCGCGTTAGTTTGCTCTTTTAATGAATCAGGTTTGTAAATAAATAGTAGTCTAATTAACGGCCTGTTCAACTCCTGTAGGTTATCTCGGGTCAATAACCATACTGACTCCTCCTGGCAAACTAGTGAGCCTGTCAGCGACACTGTGGTAGAGCTATTAATGTTGTCTGCATTTGTTGTCATTTTCTGGATAAGAACCATTCCGTCAACACTGGCGATTTTTGGATTTGTTGATGATAATGGACTTTGCACAATGTCTACTGTAGAGTTTGCACAATTCCTACTTGATCATTGTTTTCATTTCGTTTGGCCTAGTGGTGCGCATTGTGTATTAATCAGCGCAAGGCAACATTGATCCATGGTGCAAAAAGGACTGTTGGCGTCAATGTAAACTCGTAGTTAGGGATAGCATTCTTTTGATCAATGTTCCTGTTCGATCTGCTCAAAACCATCAAATGATAACTATCGATTTTTGGTCTCTTTGATGTCGACTGTCTGGTTACGGATTTTTGTTAATGTTTGCTGCCAGAGAGATACATTTTGTTGTTTTGCTTTTTGACAGGTGTCCAAATACTGACACATTTTCATTTATGCATTCAGTGATATAACTTTCGTAAAGCTTCTGTCCGATTTCATGTATACATTCAATTTATTCTGAACAAGCTTGTGGTAGACACGTATGTGTTATGAAATTGTGCAATCGGTAACCTTTGACGGCAAATGGATTCCTATGCTTCAGTAGTGAAATTTGTTTTGCCTGCAGCTTCGTGTTGTTGCCTGACGACAGAGGCTAGTACTTCATGGCATCCTTCATGCTTGTTACGTTGAAGCCCAAACTGACGTTTGAACTTAGCTGACAGGCATGACGTTTCTGGAAAAGCCAAGAAGAATCGCTGCCTAGTGTTTGCATTATCGGAAATGCCAATTAACGGAGGCTGCAGCATTTATAGCACTTTACCGCTATCTAGTTCTGTCTAGCCTTTACTTTCAACAAGCGAAGGAACATACAAATAAATTTCTTTATTTCTGAACAAACAAACCACGTGCCTTCTTAATATTGAGTGTAAAGTTGGTGCGTCCACGTATACCAGGAAGCAAACAGTAAAGTTAAGCCTAACGACATCACGGGCGCTTTTTTCTATATATCGACCATTTTTAAAACACAAATTTTGCACCGCTAGATGAGCGCCATCGAGTGACAGTGATATCGTTAACCTTGACCGCTTGCTCCCTGATGCACGTTGTCGTACCAACTTTGCATTCAATAATTAAGGAGGCACGTGGCTTACTTGTTGTGTAAAAAGAAATTTCTTTGCGCATTCCTTCGCTTGTTGAGATCAAGTGCTACATAGAACTAAATAACGGTAGACGGCGCTAGATGCTGCAACCTGTCATTTGGTGAATAGGCACCTTTAAGCCTGAATTGACCATCATCATTGTATTAAGCTGCTCACAGGCATGGTCTGGACCGATTGAAACAAAAGGGACGTCTTGCTTAATGACATATGTTTCGAAGTTCAAGTTCTCTCCATGTTGCTAGATCCCATGTGAGCTTCTTATATAAGACCTTGCAAGATCCTTTAAGTTCTAACAGGAAGAACAAAACTTGTAAGATCCTGTAGGATCCTGTAAGATGTTAGTATAAGATCCTATAGGATATTGCACCTGATTTTATGCAAGATCCTGCTGGATTCTACAGGATCTTACTTTATGCAAGATTCTGTGGGATCTTGGTACAAGATCTTGCAGAACCTTAGCAGGCTCCTGCAGGATCTTAAAAGATCTTACAAGTTCTTATATAAGACGCTCACATGGGATGCTTTGTCTTCATAAATGTCAACGATTTACTTTAGCCTGAGTCGTTTGTAATTTACTCGATTAAATGCAAAAAAAAATAAGAATTTACTAAAAGATTCTGAAGCTTTTAGATGGAGAGAAAAATCACCATTTCTGGAAGCTTCAACAAAGAACAGACTGTTTCATCCTGTTGAATGTAATTCGCCACTGACTTAAACGTAGAGTTTGATAACCCACCCTTCCAGTTCTTTAATGTCATGACTTTCGTTTGCAGTCCTTACACATCTTGGATCTTTCACTTGCTCCAAATGCTGTACTCGTGTGAGCTTCCTGTAAAGTTTTGATGGCATCAGGCACACTTCCATTAGACGTGACTTTTGTAAAGAACTGTTTCAGAACAAGTTCGTACAAAGTCATGTAAGTGGAGATGTGTGAGTGGAGTACTCTCGTGTAAGGGATACACTTGAGGACATGTCACTTTGTAGCAGATCCATATAAATCTGCTTCAGTCCATGCATCATCGATGCTATAATTTTCTACCGGTTTCCCATAGTCCTCAAAGCAATCATCACAGCATGCAAATCCCCAAGCCTCGGAACAACTTCAAGTTTGCTCTTACATCAGTCGACTGCACCGACTTCTCCGACAGTGACATGACAAAAGTTGCTGCAGTTGGATGATCTTGACCAACTACCGATTTTTTTTTCAAGTTAGATGCTTGTAGCATTACTGTCAGCATTGTTGAGCACTCATGTGCTACCTCTGGGAGTAGGGACAAAACACTTTCCTTAGATGGGGACTTCAAGACGACACAAGCAATTTAAAGCCTGTCTGGCCTGGATCTTGCCTTGAATCCTGTAGTTTCTTCTAATATCAAGAAAGCAAATGCAAGCATCCAACCGTCATGTCTTACTTTACATGACTGAGAAAAATAATCGGTTGAAGACTCTTTAAATTCTGTTTTTTCTTATACGGCCCAGGTCTTGGTTTATTAAATGGTTCGATGGGCACATGGTAAGGCAGAACCACATAGTAGGTAAGTTCCACATCGTTGTGTGTGATAGCTTCTACTGGTGTATCAGGTTTCGGATACACTTTTGCTATTATGCCTTTGCTATCTATAGTGTCAACAGCAAAGTCTGCTTTGTCAATAGTAACGAAGACAAAAAGTACAATCTTTGCAATCCATCACAATGCCTTTCCTCAACAGCATATTGCCATTCCTAAAAGCAAGGTATAGCAATGTGGAAGAGCATTTAAAATTAACTTTCTATGTAATTTTAAAGCCGAGGTATCAGGAATTCTTTTTTTATGACGGCCATTTTGAAATTTCAACAAGGTTGCCATAGAAGCTTCTTGGTGTTTTTTTATCACTAATATCATTTTTGCATTCCCTAAGGAACACATTATTCGCATATCAATCAAAATGAACTTTCTATGTTATTGTAAAGCCGAGATATCAGGCCATTTTGAAATTTCCAGGCTGGCGGCCGTAGGGGCTTCTGCACAAATACATACATCGATTTCTACACTCCCGATGCTACAAGCTTTCCAAAAATGTGCCACTTAGCTAATCTCCATAAATTCTGAACGAAAATGCATAATGAACCTTACTAGATTGGTGATCGTATCGCTACGTGCGATAAGAAATTGAACTGAGTGAAAATGGAAAGAGGATCCTGGTAAAGTCCCAGCCAGATGATACAACAGGAGTTTGTTTACGTACACCCAAAATGACCCAGTTTATTTAGTTGTCTTTTTAACTGCTGCTTCATTTATTTCCCTTCGCTGATTCTCGCTTAAGTTTTCCCCACATTGTAAAAAATCAAAATGCATTTTTTTTTCGTCTTTTCGTTTTCACAGCGCGGAATTGCTTTTTCCGTTTTTCCCGCGAGCTCCCGGTCGATTCAACACCTAGAAGAGAGAGAGAGAGAAAAGACGGAAAAAAGTCCGACTATTTTCTCGCTTTGCTTTGCTTTTCGATTCTCCTTTAGCTTCACAACAGTAAGACATACGGATGGAAGGAAGGACAGACAAACAGTCACCCGAATGGGCCGATCTTTTGTTTACATTCGCCCCAAGGCCAATAAATTCCCGTTTGCTTTGACGTTGGCTGCTGTGTGCTGCAGATTCTTTGTAGGTTCGTATCCGTGAGTGAGGATTGACGCTTCCTGCGTTGCTACGTTCTCTGATTTTTCTACTCGTAATTCTTGGGGTGAAGGGGGAACTTGGGAGTGGGATGGGGAAGGAGTTGTGGGGGGGGGGGGAGGGGAGTAGTGAAGAACACGAATTCATTCAGGCGGAATTCTCCCCAGATATAACTCACATACCCGTTCCTCCACTACTTTTTTTTCATTTTTACTTTCGTTTTAGTGTTCTGTCTGTCTCTGTCGCTCATCTTATCTCCCCCGAATTTCATATGTTCGAGTTTGCGAGCGAGCGTCAAGTATGTTAGCCAGGATGAGCCATAGGAAATGTCGTAATTGAATTCTAAACAAGTCTCTCTCTTCATATAACCCGATGAAAGAAATTTCACCAATCCTCATCTTCAATTTCCATTCTCGTATTACCGTAGGGCTCCTCCAGTGGTCTCTGATTCTGAAAATAGGCAATTTTTTAAACAGTAAATGACAATAAAATCCTTTAATCTGGCGCCGAGATCATCAACGGGAAGAACTTTCATTTCACCTTGGCGCCAGCACTTTAAAGGTACAGCAGACGTCACTCGTTAGGCTTATCTGCGCTTCAAGAGCGCCAACAGAGCCAAATGCTGCAACCTCAACGCCATTTTAACCGTACGCCCCGTCAAGTTCGAGGACGGGTAGCAAACCTTTCGCCGAACTGAATGAGTCCGTTTTTTAAAATAAGAATGATAGAACGGCTACGGCGTGGTCCTGCGCTGAAATTCTCCTTATCTTCAGCAATGTGCATTATTTGAAAACTGGCTTTTAAAGGCGCCTTTTCACCTTTACAACTCCTAGATGCAACACCGTAGAATCCTCGCACACGTATTAGTGCGACGCTGATGGCTTACATGTCTTTTTCTAGTATCTGTTCCTTTAGGGCTTTAAGTTTTTTAAGGCTTACATCCGTATTTTATACGCTTAAGCGTTTTTTAATACTAATGTCATTTTAAGGCTCTAAAACCTTTTCGCATCATCAGACGATAAATAAACTTTTTTTTTTTGGGGGGGGGGAGGGTGGGGGAGTGGCATATGTACCTTGGTCGATTGATCGGCCTTCATTCGGCTAGTAGCCTACCACTCTGCTGTGCCAGAGCCTCCTACAGTAAAGGCCGATACAAAGCTCCACGAAAAGGCGACACAATGGCGACTATACTACTACTATTCCAAGGTCTTTGATAGCGACTCGGTAAGTTTGTCAAGTGGCGTCACCAGTTGGCAGAATTCGAAAACCTCGTCGGTCGGTGTAGAGACGGCAGCACCTACGAGCCGTCGGACGAAAGTCTTTATCTAATATCTGCTTAAATAAAAAATTTGGAAAATCATATAAACGGCATATCGTATAATGGATAAACGACTATCTGGACAATAATATACCTGCTGTTTCTGATGTTAAGTGTGTAGCCGCAGCGAGCGAGGCAGAGACATTAGACAATTTTCCATTATACGAATTTCGTGTTAGACGATTTTCCATAATGCTGTTATACTGTATGCGTTCTTCCAATATGCGATTATCCAGTTAGACGATTACCCCTCACCCCGCACCTACCACACGTCCTGTACCTTTGATTTTTGTCGTCTTATTTGGCTTGTTCTGATACCGCCTTTACTGCAGGAGGCTCTGGCTGTGCTACTCGCGTTGTTCCCGGCTCCCCGGGGAACCCTGACAAGGTTCGCACTGCGCCTTGGAATTTACTTATTTTTCCTTCTTTTTGCTGGCGTGGCGTTAAGTTGCCGGATTGTACGAAACAGGTTTACCAGAACGTAGCGAGTATCAAAGTATACTGTGTTTAGTGCACGGTCCCCAGCTTTCACAATGCTAAAAACGATTACCGATTATCCCATTTCATCAAACTTTACAGGACGTGATATTCATATCGCCACACTAAAGTGTGATGATATGTGATATATCGCCACACTAAAGTTTGGTGATATGGATGCCATGCACAGTAAAGCGGGGTGATGTCACATGACGTGACTGTGAGGTGAACGACGTAATTTTTATATGATGAAGTTTCCTGATGTGCAACACGATAATAGACATCAGTCCATTGAATTAAAAAAAGCGTTTCTTCTCTTACACCTTTTTTTTTTAAAAGAAAATCCCACCCTCAAGACTCACACCGCCCCCCCCTGCTTAAATAGAATCGGCCGCAAACCTGAATGCGAAAATACACAATTATGCAAACGTGACGACATAGTGCAGGTAGTGGCCAGCATGTGAGCGATGACGTCTCTAGCATGGTGACGTCACAGAAGGGCAAGCAACCTGCCCTCGCGCGCAGTAGTCAGTGCGAGCGTCGCGCGCTTAGCAAAGCGTTGCTGCTCAACTATGGAATTTATTTAAGCGCGCTTTTAATTTATGTAGGTGGCTGCAAGCTTTTTACAGCGCACCACTGCACCACAGGTAAGCCCATCTCCAGTTCATGGGGTCGCTTCTGCCTACAAGCCAAAGAAGTTTACCTCTACGTAGTTCGCCTGCAAGCGCGCTGCGGTAATTGTAGCCTAAACCCAAGTATTTCTTAGCTTATCTCCCCCCCCCCCCCCCCCAGGTTCATTGAAATGTGTCTTGAGGCACACTCTAACGACATCGACGGAAAACGACACAAAATACAGCATTGACAGGCGTCCAAACTATGTTGACCTGTCAACGGCCGATCATTCATCACCTATCGTGGACAAAGGGCGCCAGCAATCTGGGTCACCTGGGGCGCCGCTTCCTCCCCCACCCCTCATTTTTAAACGTTTGTTTTAATAGATAAAATTATGAAAAAAAAAACATTCAACAAATACACCTGTTTTTTTTTTTACCTCTGTAAGTGAAAAAGGCGGGTAGGCAGAGCGTAGAGTTTCGATCTCACGGTCCGATGACAAAGCCAAAGGGCCGTGGTACCGGAAGCCCCACCCCCGACATTTATTACCCCCTTCTCGCGAGAGGTTCTCCGTGGACCGTTGATGCACTAGGAGGCACTTATGTGTGATAGAGGAGAATAAACATAATGAAGGTCGGTCCAGATATAATTTTATTTCGCTCGTAATTCTGGTTAAGTTTCCGCTCTCTTCTCTCCCAAGGAAATCTCGCGCTCCGCTCCCTTAGTACTAATACGTACAGAGCCCAGTAAATAAATGGCCTAACGCATTAAAACACGTTGCTGGACGCTAACATATGTCGTCTCAGAACGAGGGAACACAACATGTTAGGCCTCTTGGAGGAATGGGCGATTTTGTGTCTAGGACGTAAATCTTATAAGATTAATCTGCATACGTGACTAGGCAATTGGTGAACGATCACTTACGACCTGCTTGCAAGCTGTCCGGTCGGGATCCCTACTCGGTGAGGAGGCATACTCCAGATGTAGAATTAGTCCTATGTTCGTGAGGAAAAATGGCGGACGGCAGCCATTTTACAACACAAACTGGGGAGCAGAGAATTCCCGTGTGTTGTCACTTCGGTAGTCAGGGAAGAGAAAAAAAAAAGAGCGAGCGAAGGCGAGCAAAAGCGAGAGGGGAGGGCGGAAACAATACATTATGAGAGGGGATTGTTACAAGCAAAGACAAGTTTGTAAAGACATTTAAATGTCCCACATAGGGGAAAATAAGTTCCCTACGTAATGCAGAGACGAACAAGCCTTACAAGGGGCAGGGGAGTCAAAATTCCCCTGGCAGAAAGCAGGGGTCCGAATTATAGTGCCCGAATTTATTTACACCTTCCATTGAAGTTTTCGGGTGCCTACGATCATGGCGCGTAGAATTCACTAGAAAATAAGATGGCCAATAGTCCGATCACCAATTAACTACCTCTTTTTAACTATCACTTGTTAATAAATTCGTAAAAGTGCTCAAAATTATTTTATTTTATTTTAACGTTATATTCAGATCATTTCGTTTAGTTATTGTATTTGCTGTACCGTCACTATAGGCCCTTTGCCCTGCCCCTTTCTCTACACGGGGGTCTCGGCCTTGTCGTAATATTGTCATTTACCTACCCTTAACTTTGGTATTGGTTTATAAAGAAACACTGTTACACTTTACTATACAGTCCTTCAAACCACGTGTGGTTTAGGGGGAATTTTCGACAGTTTGTATTTTGGTTTTCCCAAAATCTCCTGTCTTCGTCAGACGAATCGGCCTGACGAAGACAGGAGATTTTGGGAAATATAATTTGAATTGTACCAAGTAAAATGAGCCTATTGGCCTTTAAAAGAATTTGGTAATGGTATTAGTGGTTCCCAAGCCCTTCCATTGGTGGTTAAATTATTACTATTATTATTATTATATAGTCGAGCTTCCTATAAATAATAAGAATAGTACAATAATGAGTGAAAATGATTAGGTGTCATACTCACACAAGTTGCATTTTTTATTTGTAACTTCGAGGATTACATTGTATTAGTAATTTGAAATAAAGGTATTATTATTATATAAATACCCCCATTATAAAACAGCCGCTCAGCTTATGAAATTAGTTAGCGCCACGTATAAACAGAACTTCATTTTGGATCTGGTCGCCGGAGTCTGGAATATTAGGCCCAAATTCTGAAAATAAACACCCTATTTAATTATTATTCATTAGTAGTCATCATTCCCATTTATTGTAACTAAATCCTTTCCAAACACTGATGACCAGGTCCAGGTGATGCTGATTGTTCGTGGTGCTAACTAACTTCGTGACTTGGAGTGTCGTTTCAGGATACGGGTTTTACTTTACACCTTATCTTTATATTATTGGAGCGAAGATCAGTTTTCAAATCCACTGAAATGCAACCCTTGTACCCGCATCACGACATCACTGCAACATTATTAAAACCAGATTTTTTACATTGATAGCGTTACATCTAGAGGTGGTTTTAACAAAGAAAATTTAAAATCAGACATGTTGTTCAATAGAATAGAATAGGTGTCGGCCAATAAGCTTGCAGCTTTTTTTGAAGGCCCAAGCAGCAAATCTATGTTAAGTGAAAGATACCACCATCAAGACGGTTGTTTTTTGCCGCATGAGAGGAAACCAGAGAACCCCGAGGAAAACCCTTGTGCAACGGGCGGGAAACACCTGCAGAAAAACCCGTACATAAATCCCCTCGCCAGGATCGAACCCGGGTCTGTTAAGAAGCCAGAGATGTACAGCTGGAATCATGACGCCTACAGAATCTGACGCCCCAGTGCTCGCAGCTACCGGTGAGGTGGTTGTTGCTATGGCATCAAGGTGACAAAATGCACAGGTTATGTGAGCTGCTCACCAGTAGTTTCCGAAGCCAGAAAATCTGCCGCATTTTTGGTGAATATCAAGATGGATGGAATGCCAGCATTTTCTGCCAGCATTAATTCGCAAGTGACTCCAAATTTGATGCTTTCAACAAAAATTCTTGAAATACAAGGATGCTTTGTCTGCTGAAAAACCTCAAAACTGGAAAACCGCTCGTCGCAACCGCAGTCAATGCCATCCAGCGACGTGCTACGAAAGCAAATGGACAAAGAAACAAGATGCGATGACGCAAACGAAAAGATGAGCCACAACGCTGTCACCAATGCAACACGAGTCGTCTGCAATCGCTTCACTCCATTTTGTCGACTGTAACTAATAACGACCTAATATAAATAGACAGCGCTTTATGTCTATTTTAAGGAATACCGCTGGTTGTTAACGTGCAGCCGAGTTATTTTGTTTTTAAGCTAAAGCAGACCCGCCTTCTTTTCGTAAGTTTGTTTTTTTTGTTCTGCTTTGTTCTTATTTTTTCCCCTTTTTTTTTTCCAAATTTTTTCCAAGAGTGAGAATGGGTTACTGTTTGTGTTAGTGTCAGGTGGCGAATTCTACACCAGGCCACGTGCAACCATACTGATAAGAGTTCATCCGGGACCTAATTTATGTCTGCTCTCCTTTCGCTCCCCCATACCATCACCCTACTCCCTCGAGGGGGCTCGGGGGCGCGGTGGGGACGGGGGTTGGGGGGAATGTCTGACGGGAAAGAAAAATTAAAGTTAAACAATGCGTTCAGTGGGAGCCTAGGCTTGGGCGTGCACAAATTAAAACTCCAAACACCACCAAAAGAGAGTTCTGATCCAGCCGGCGACCTACGCCCTTTTCAGGGAAAAGGTCGAAAACATTATTCTTCTCCAGGAAAAACAAAAGTGACGCGGCTCCGTTGCTATCTTCGAATCAAAGTGATTTTTTTTTTTTTTACTTTTTATAGAATTCGCTTTCTTTTGTTCTTTTTCCAAACTTTGGATTTTGCGATTTCCTACAAATGTAATTTTAAAGGGAGAAGTCTGGGTAATGCAAAAAGAACTTAAAAAGGTAAATGCCGAGATATACAATCGAAGCCTTGAAAAATCATACTGCAGGCACTAACAAAAGTTATGAGAAGGAAATCATAATTGATCCGTTTAAAGAAGGATTGCCACGAAAAGACGAGTGCACAGGGACGACGCTAAGGGAGGGGGGGGGGGGGGGCGAGAGGGGGTGCTCGCTCCCCTAAATTTTTGTCCCCTCCCCCCAACAGATCAAAATTAAATGTATACACGAAGAAAACTCTGGTTACTTATTAAGAAAACTACGTTAGTTTCTTTTACAGCGACAGGAAGACACATCAACGGAGCCTAGTTGTTACTATGAGAATTGTAAAATCTCATTTTTCATCTGGACTGAAAAACATTCCAAAAAAAATGGTGTAGTAAACAGCTAAGAACGTTCGGTGTGAGAAAGAATTGCAAATGTTATTTTTACTTCTATTTTTTTTTGGGGAGGGGGGGGGGGGGGCAAAAGTAGAATTTTCGGTCCGCTTTCCCGGCTAAACTTGCTACCCCACTGCCGCCTCCCCAGTAAAGTAAGTCTAGCGTTGTCCCTGCGGGTGCAGCATCTACAGCCATTTACCGCTATCTAGTTCTGTCTAGCTCTAGCCCTTGCGTTCAGCAAGCCAAGGAACACACCAACAAACTTCTTTTTATGAAACAAACAAGCCAGGTGCCTTCAAAATTATTAAGTGCAAAGTTCTTGCATCCACGTGCACCAGGAAGCAAGCGGTAGTAAAGTTATGCCTAACGACATCACGGGCACTGTTTTTTCTATATCGACCGTTTTGAAACGCAGATTTTGAACCGCTAGATGGGCCCCATCTAGTGACCGGGATGGCTTTATTCGTTAACCTTGACAGCTTGCTCCCTGGTGCACACGGATGCACCAACTTTACACTCTATAATTAAGGAGACACGCGGCTTTTTGCTGTATAAAAATAAATTCTTTGCGCATCCCTTCGCTTGTTGAAATCAAGACACACGTTAGTGTGTCGCGCCAAGATAAAACGATGAGCATGGCGACCACTAGACTTGTTTTGTCTTTACAGCAAAGGCAGTTAGGCTGTATTCAGCCATCTGAGAAGAAATAACAATGCGACAGAAAAGGCTGAAACTTGTTTGATCGGGAGACTTTGGTCGCCTGACAACATAAAAAGTCACCTTTAGTGACACAGCTTAATGTTTTCCTCTTGAAAAAACGAAGTGAATAACGTTGATATTTGCCTAATTACTACTAACTACTGGTAACGCTTTTTTGTATCACGACAATAAATTCTTCCATGCGATGGATAAAGCTGGTTCTTAGCTCATTTTACAGGTATTGATCCGGTGATGTGCCCTTTTCATATGGCTTCTTCTGATTGGTCAAGTGGTTCAAGGAGCTCCAAACGACCAAATTGATTGTTTTACAATGTTTTAAACATCGTTTTTATGCAACAATGCCAAACGGAACATTAAACAAATCCGTGTGTTTGTTGGGAGATACTGCAGTAATAAGAAATACTAACCATTTGAAAAACGGTGACTGTCCTGTGAAAGAAGAAATGGACCAGTAAACTTGGCGTTTGATATCACGACTTTACACGGCCGAAAAGCTTGGCGGGAATCTATAACATTTTGTTTGGGGTAGATTAGTGCTACATACAACTAAATATTGGTTGACGGCGCTAGATCTTGTAGCCTGTCATTCAGTGAAGAGGCACCTTTAAACTTCGTCGACGAACCGGTGAACCCATAAACAATGAACTGGCGTCGTTGTTACGCCATCTTACCCCCTTCATCCTCCCGTCAAAAATACCAATTCCTTAACAAACGATGAACTGTTCCCTTTAGACTGCTGGTAAAAAAAAGTTTAACCTCTGCCGTTTATCAACGTGTGTTTGTTTAGAGAATGAGAACCCAAACTGGGTATCTGCCCTACAACGATGAGAAGGACAATTTAGTTGGAGAACAAGCAAAAAACCCAGGATCTTTGACGTGCTGTAGTCGACACGAGCACGTGGCACCACGGGGCTCATCTTTTAATTTTTTGGCAATGGATTTTGTGCGTTTATACAGTACGGCAAGCCACAGAAAATGCCCCCCTCTGGAAAATGTAAAGGAAAAAAGCGCACAATTCGAATTTAGGTATTTTTTCAACTGCTAGTTCCCGGGTTAGAGTCCCGCCTCAGCCAACCCCGGCATTTTCGGGAAGAGAAGGACCCTGTGGTTCCCGTGTTCATGTCGAGTGTGGCATGCAAAAGAACCTAGGATTTACCTAGCAAAATTGTCCCTCTCCTTCTGGCGCCATGGCGAAGGCTTGGTGCACGTCAAAAGCTAAAGCTGGGTTAGCTTGGGACACAAGAAGAGTTATTAAAGTCCTACCTAGAATCTTTTACATGCCACAAACGGCGAGCTCATTCCCAGTCTTTTCTTCCTGGAACGCATAGGGGTGGGCCGTGGAGATATTGGCCTCCTGGAAAATGGGTGTCTTATGACATCAAAGCTTTATCAGTTCGTCCTACTGTTGCCTGTTTGTGGACGGCGGAGAGGAAAAGGGCGTGTTTCCAAACTAGAGGGAAGAGTGAGATGGATTCCTCTAAGCCACGCCCCTTAACGTCACCAAAACCGATCAGTTTCACTTGTCGTTCTCAACATTAGAAAAATTAGCAATAATCGCTGCCACATCTATTTTCAGCAAGAGAAATGTTATTAAGAACATAATACAAATGCTTATTAATCTCTGTTTAATTGGATTTTGTTTCTAAATTTAGACATTTTCCATATCTCACTTCCTACAGTTTAGAAACAGACCATCTCAGCTACTAATGCGTGATGGCAGCCATGTTGGATCAGTAAGTGAGCGAGAAAAAACTTGCCTCACTTTCCTCAGCAACATCTCAACTACATGACGTCACGCCTACGTAAAGTGGGAGGAGTTTGGATCAGTCGCCTCGAGTTAAATAGTTTTCCTCACTTATCTCAGACATGCCTCTAGTTTAGTAACAGCACCAGTAGTCCAACAGACGGAGGATCCAGACGAGTCATGCGGTACCTTCCTAAACGACCAACAGAACGAACCAAACGCACCACTGTTGGTGACAATTTGGCTCATTCCCTGCTAATATCCGTGTTGATGCGGCTTGATTGACGTCAACATCGTCAGCGATGAATCTGTTTTGTCAAAACTGTTACGTCGCGCATGCTCAAACCTCCACCTCCCCGATATGGTTCGCAATTTGGCATTGCTCGCGCCTGGTCACATCCATTAGCCAGGTCTGGTCGCGGTGAAGGTATGACGTATCGAATACTCTGCTGAACTTGTTGAGCTGTATTGTAGTTTAGGAAGGTACTGAACGGCTGACGCAACACCACTGCGCACGCGCGACGTCAAGTTTGGAGCCAAACTGCCTCTAACAAGGGTGCGTTAGGAACGTACTGACGGTTTACGCTATACCACCCCTCAGAACCAGTAGAGGACAGAAATCAAAGCTAATGTAACGGAAAGATTTCTACCCTCCTGGTTCCGAGGGGTACTAACTAGAAAAGTTAAAGTCTTAAAATAAATCACATTCACCCAAACTACTAAACATGCTAGAACCACACGGAGTGTTACCTAAGGAATTTCCAGTTTTTTGTGTGAGCCTAACCTATTTTACTGAAGGGCAAGTAAGTTCGCTACTGAAGGGCAAGTAAGTTCGCTGCTCGAATTTTGTTTGTCCTAACGCTATTCCTACGGGCTAGGTCTTAAGAACCCCCAGTGCTGGTGAAGTTTGATCAGGTAGAAATGGACCAGACAACTAGATGGTGTTGCCATCTCTTTAAGTGCTTAAGATGGATTGCAATTATGGACCAAAAAGTGATATCTGCCCCAAAACAAAAGGATTCCGCCAAGCTTTTCGGCCGTGAGATCAAACGCCAAGCTAATCCCACCGACTAAGACTTCGAATGTTAAATGAAACTATAAATTGCGCAGTAAGCAATCTCATTTAACCTTCGAACTATTAATCGGTGGGATTAGCTTAGTGAAAAGCGCTTGGCGTTTGATATTACGACTTCACACGGCCAAAAAGCTGGGCGGGAATCCTTAAGTTTTGTTTTGGGGGTAGATCAAGTTTACCAATTACTAGCGACTAAGCTAATGCTATAAGCGCATCAACCTGAAGTTTTGCAGACAGCTTCAGTTAAACCCAGTGCCACAACTTGACTTTTCGAAAGGCGTGTGCACAATAGTGGGCCCCTAAAGACGAAAACAATTTTAAGGTTCAAAGGTGAAGCTTATTGGGGGGGGGGGGGGGGGGATAACGCAAAACAGGAGGGCGCCCCCCCCCGCAAGAACGTAAAAAAAAACAAATCAATAAATCTGCAAAGCCTACAATGACCATGAGCAGCAGCACAACTGAAGATTCAAAGGGCGTGTTGGATTCCTAAGCCACGCCCCTCAACGTCACCAAAACCGATCGGTTTAAAAACACCACTGCCTCACTTGTTCTCAACATTAGGAAAACTTTAGCAATAATCGCTGCCACATCTCTTCAGCAAGAGAAATGTTATTACGAACATAATACAAATGGCTATTAATCTGTTTATAATTGGAATTTGTTCCATATCTCACTTCCTACAGTTTAGAAACACGACCATCTCAGCTACTAATGCGTGATGGCAGCCATGTTGGATCAGTAAGTGAGCGAGAAAAAAAACTTGCCTCACTTTTCAGCAGCATCTCAGCTCCATGACGTCTCGCCTATGGAAAGTGGGAGGAGTTTGGACCAGTCTCGAGTTAAGAAACAGTTTTCCCCTCACTTCCCTCAGACATCCCTCTTAGTTTAGAAACAGCACCAAACTTGGTATGAAAGTGTCAAGTCACAAAAGTTTAAATATGGAAAGGCTGCAAGTAACTAAAAAGCATTTAAATTACATGATATAAAAATGGTCTTTTACTGGTAAAAATACATTAAAATGCGCAAAGATTAGTGCCAAATTATAATTAGATAAACCTCGCCCAAATATTTTCGTTTATTCCTCCGGTTCGCTCAGTCTTTCTTGTAGCAGTTATATTTTCCACATTTCGTTTTGCAACAGGTTCCATTTTTCTGACAAGGTTTGTTGGGTTCGCACGTGTTTTGATCACATCTCTGCCCCTTCCAACTATTGGGACATTTGGAAGCTTCCTTCTGTCGCTTCATCATATGGTGGACATCACCGGAGTAGCAATTCTTGCCTTTGCACGAAGTGGGGCAACACAAAGCTTGCGGACCTGCAACACGAAGATCAGTGAATAACCCACAAAGCCTTAACGTTACAAAAAAAAAAATTGACTGAAAGTAAGGTATTCAGTTTGAACGTTCTAGCGGCTTGAAGAAGGGCACCATAGATACGACCCTATTCCCAATTTCGGAAACCCCAGCGGGGGTCGAGCCCCGGAAGCTGGAGCATTTATGCTATTTGAGGACCTATTTTCGGCTTTTAGAGCCACCTTTTGCACTCCTTGTTAAGCAAAGTTAAGGATTTTTTTCGTTAACATTACTTTTCAAATGACGGAAGACTTGATGTTCCCGAATTAACTGAGAATGTCTAACACGGTGGCGAAGGGTTACTAGCAATTCAAACCGCCAACTGTTCGGTTTGTTATCTAGACTTCAACTGACAAAGAATGCTAAAGTTTGGTTCTGCACAAATTTAGCCGATGTATCGGTTATAGTCTAACCATAGCAAGAACACAGCTGGCCTCAAGTACACGGCTATTCGTGAGCACAGTGAATTTTTTAATCTTGTGTTAAGACGCCGAATTTGAATTGGCGTCCTCTTTAGGAGGCGGGGACCTTTACCACTGCGTTGCTATTGCTCGGTTTGGGGTGAGTGACCTCAAACTTCGGCGGTTGTGCGTTGGGACTAAAAATCGGGCTCGCCTTAAAGAGAACTGGTGTATCTTTTAACTAAGATAACCGTTAAATCTTGGCGTTGACGGTCTAAACGCGGCAAATAATTCAGTTAGCATGTTACTCTAAGATTTTCGCCCAGTTCATGATTCAAATACAAAATCTGCAAACTCAATTTGCGTCACCCTGTGGCGCCACCCATGCCCAAAAAACAACTACTTTCTCTTCGCGAGTCACTTGTCAGTCCCCCCCACCCCCGCCCGCGACGCAGGGTGATATTGTATAACCCTACAATGCAAAATAACGGTAAATCAGGTCGAAAAGTAAATAAATCCGCACCCAGCAAAAAAATAAAACCGGTTACCCGAAATTTGTGTTCCATCGAAAAAAATGGCTAAGTCCCACACACGGTCAAACGGTCGGGGCTCGAAAGCTGGTCGTGTAAACATGAAACTCGGTGTGAGGGTAGCCCTCGTCCATACGCACATTAAGCCCAACTACAAGTCCGTGAGACTGAGCCGAGCTATTCGAAAAAAAAACCGGCATTCGGTGCAGTGACACCGCTTTATGGAAACGGTACCTTTCAGCGTAAACTGGTTCGTATTGGTGCTAGGATAAATAAAGCATGGTGAATGAATAAGTAATTTTTTGGGAGCCTTTAAAAAAGGTACAGTATTGGAGAATGAAATTTAGACAAAAACGTCTGCAAATGGATTACTCCCTCCAGGGCGTGAAAGCTACAAAGCGCGATTGTTTTAAGGTATTGGTTTCAGAATGCATATTTCATGTCGCAGGTTGGATAATTATAAACTGTTACGACAATAATTACGACATTAAGTCAAAGTCAGTTTTAGCCGTTAGACACTATTGGACGACAAGTCCACTTCTCACGTGCGGGTAGAGATGACTGAAGTATCCAATGACTTGCAGACTGAACTTAGTAATTTAGTCTGGATAGGACAAGGCTTGTTGCGATTAAAGTGGCACTATTACCGATTGAAAGCAGACGAATTCTGACAACATCTAGCGCCGTGTAGTACCATCTAGCTGTTGCTTGCACCAAGCGAAGGAATGCATAACGGCATTTCTTTCAACGAAACAAGCCACGACATCCTTAATTATTGAGTGAAAATTTGGTTCATCCTCGTGCACTTGCGATCAATGTCGCTAGAAGGCGCCACGGTATTTTCGTTCGCATTTTAATCGGTGATAGTGCCACTTTAAACATTGGCGTAATTCACTTTTGACCTGGTGTAAGAAAATAGTGTTATGAACTTAGTTTGGGGACTAGTTTGGGGACTAATATTCATCGACAAAAATTGCAAGCTGCAACTGAAAATTCCGGAAACATTGGGCTTAGTTTTCTTTCTTTCAATCATTAGCTGAACCAGCGGGGGGAGGCTGTGGGCAATCCCTGCCCCAAGCCAACCAAAGAAGGGCTTGCATTCGTTGAAGTCAAATTCGCCACACGTAAGTCGATATTGGAAATTTTGTCCGCGAAATTCCGTTTTGTTACTGGGTTGTGTGAAACGATCAGTTCCCAAACTTTAACGTTAATCCCCAAGTCGACGACTGAGGCAACCTCTTAATGGTCGGTATTCGTTCGACCAGATCAGCTTGTAAATTTACAAGCTTCATTCAACTTAGGCCACGGAAACTTCCTTTTAGTGTTTTTTTTATAGGCGGAGGGGCCGGTTTGAGGCTTAAAAATGGTGCGATGACAACTAGGTCATTAGTGCCAACTTCCGTCACAGTGCAGTGGTTAGAGTTGTCACTGGACCACGCATTAGAAATATAAATTAGTTTCTGAATGCATTCTTTAAAACAAAACCGCAAAATTGACTTGGATTAAAAAACAAATTTTAAAACTGCTGCTCTATAACTAAATGGCGTAATACTTTAAAGTCAGTTGATAGCTTGGTCTGTCCAGATTCCATAAATAGAGATTTGCAGTAATGAGTTGACCGACTTTATTTTGTGTTCAAAATTTTTTTCAGTTGCATCGCAGACACAGTATTGTCTTTATTTTACGGGTATTATTATTCGTTGAATTTAACTTCGTAATATTCAAGGATTTCCCATAACCAGACATTAATAGATGTAGACTTAGTTGCCCCCCTTCCAAACTCTAAATTTCATTGTCCAATACTGTACATTAGCTCGTCGTTCACCACTTTTATTGGCGTCGATCTACGATGTTGGCTTTCCTGTACCTTTTACAATCCTAGTCGAATTTTAACGACTGAGTGCATTTTAAATGTTCCCGAAAGGGCATAAAGGGGGGGGGGGGAACCTACTCAGTGCCCAATGTGCGGCCATCCTTGGTTTCATTCACCATGCATTAAACACCAAAATGCAAGTCTGGACCTAAACCTTTTCCGTGTAGCTTCGTCTCTGCACCGAATGATGGTACAAAATAAAAGTTGTAAAAGTGGTCTCTTCACATTTAAAAAACCACCTAATTTTCAAAGTTTAGAAGATTCAAATTTTAGGTGGAGCGGTTTTATGGGCCATCTTGTATTGGCATTCACCAGGTAAGTTACCTTTCAATAGCGTATATAGTAAATATGAGGAACGTGTAGTGGAACAAAATTTGAAAGCAACTTCAGACAAAAGTGATCAATTTTTCGCTGCAAATTCCGTTGCTACGAATCCTGGTTCAGGATTAGTTTTAGGTAGAGCTGAAACTCAGTTTGCATAAATAAAAATTCATGCAGAGTTGCCTATTTGATTTACTAGTTGTCCGCTAGCCCACTTTTAGTGTTTAGAAGATTAGTAAACCGTCCATAAGATAACGAATTAAGGACCAAAGCGACCCAAAGGTCACGAAATAGAAGGCAAATGATTACCCGAAAAACCCCCTGAATCAATGGAGAGGAAGTTGAAAATCAAGCATTATATGTGGAAAACTTTTCAAACACACGAAGTTGACAAACAGTAAAAAGGTTGCCTTCATCTTCCAACCCTCCATTTTGTAAACTGAGCAAGTTGAAACAAAAGACCTGCATACCTCGAGGACGAGTTGTTTGGGATAAAACTGAACGCTTAATTTGTAAAAACAAAAATTTAAAAATCCGAATTAAAACTTCAAAACCTGCTATCCTGAAAAACGAAAAAGAAATCAAATTTGCTTGACAAATTTTCTACTTGCTTGGCAGTTTAGTGCTCGCTGGAGACCAGAAACAGGCACTAAACTGCGTAAATGCTTCAGCTTACGACGGGCCGTGTCCCGGGGGGGGGGGGGGAAGACTTACAGCGATAACTCAAGTCAGACCCTCCCTAGCTGGGTTTATCGGAGCCTGTCAATACTTTAGTGGAAGCGCCATTAATTTTCGAAATTAGTTGGCAAAAAAAATGGAGGTCTTTACCCCCCCCCCAACGAAGTACCCTTCGCTAAGATTCTGTAAGCCTTGTTGTACATACCATGCGTTCTTCTACAACCTCGAGCAATAATACACTGTCGTTGAGTACAGGAAGTAGTGTTAGTTCCATTCCATTGCGTGGGAGGGGGACATTTGAGGGCCGTAGGTGTATGCTGCACGCCAGTAGAATTACTCAGACACAAACCTGAAACGAGACCAAAAAAAAATGGTAGTAATATTACGTCAGAGAAGCAAGAGTGATTTAAGTCTGCCACAAAAAACACAGCCTAAGAGTCCACTTTCTTTGCCCCGGCATAAGAGCAAGCATCACTTGAACTGTGGGGGAAATCCATATTTCGTGCGGGATCTTCAAACATCAACACTACCGGAAATAAACAGCAAACCAAAAAGGGTTAGAACGTGCTACAGATTAGCAACGTTTATGTTTACCTTCAACTCCGTTCGGTGGTAAGTTTCTTGACGAGATTTTCAAAGATGCCATGTATGTCTAAGTGCATGCCACGTTAAGGTGAAACCGCGAATGGCTCATCAAATCGGTTCCGTAGACCGCACCACCCTAGTCTTGGGACTTGATAGGCTTAAAATGTGAGGGGGGGGGGCGAGATACGTAGGCACAACAGAATCGTGGTACATTTCAAAATAGTTGAACAAAAGGATTAAGTTTAGTTAAAATAATTACCAACCGCCCCAACCCACGGGAGAATTTACCCCGGTAGGTTGTTTGCTGCCAAAAAACACGGCATAAAGCCGAAAATTGTTCTGTAACCGTGAAACAATGTTTTATAACATGTGTACAGTAGGTTGTACATTAAAAATTTATTCTTCATGAAACTGTCAGGGTAGCCCTCAGTATTCACATTTCAAGCATATAAACTCACAAGTCTTTAAACTTTAATTATTAAAATCACGGCCTTAATACATAACAAAAACATACCAGCTGACCACATTAAACTAATTTAGCCGAAAATAAGGTCAGCCGAATTTATTTCCAGCTAGCTTAAAATCAGCTGAATTTGTTTAAAAGTGGTCGCATCAAGGCAAAACTGAGCATGTGCCCTGGGTACGATATAACCCACTGAATGTTCCAAAATAATAAAAATAAATAAAAGACTTGCGGTGCCACCATGCACTATCAGTTTCCGGACTGATAATATTCCTAGCAGACAGTTTTCTCGTTCGTAAAAAAAAAAACCTTCGTAAACCAGCTAAAAATATTCTTTCCGAAGTACTTCCTTCTTAGTTATGTATTTTAGAACTTAAGTCTTGCTAAAACCAAAATTAACTTACCAGTAGCAATAACACAGCCCAACAGCAGAACAGAAATGATGACGGCTGACATCTTGTTCAGTGAGGAATGGCGAGTGATGGAAAGAGGCACTTGTATTGTTTTTTATACCCATTCCCTTTCTTTATTGGCTTGACCCGGAAGTGGGAGGGAGAATTAGGTGGCCAATCAGAATGCGCATGGTGATTTTTCCTCATTCCCTCCTCCAATCAGAAGTGGCGTGATAGTCACGTGCATGCACCAGCTGTAGGCGTAAACAAAATTCCAAGTTTGAAGTTTGGGACGTGTCTCCCACATGTTTTGCATTTCGGCAAAGATGTTTGCAGCGTAATTGATACATGTAAATTAACACAATTTTTAATTATTTCCAGCTTGTCTTTAAATGAATTGCTGTAGCTTAGATCTGTCCAAAGCATAACTTTATAAGGATTCTCACTAAGTTTTGGTTTTATTATTATTTTTTTTTGATAATGTTTGATGCCACATCAAACCTCATGTAATACGGTGGATGGAAAAAAAAAGAGTCGGGGTGGGAGGAGGGCAGTGGCATAGCTTAGGGTGTGCAAACGTTGCCCTCAGTGTTGACACACGTTGCCCTTTTCGCCAGTAACTACCTATTTTCCATGATCCATGATCCATGATCCATCCAACGGTGTCACTAAACTTTGACTCCTCCTTCGTCACGTCATCGTTGCATGTTGCTTCTTTTCTCCTTTTTTTTTTATTGTGAAGTTGTGAACGCGATCCAATCAGACATTCACATACGATACGAATTATTTCTACAATTTTTTTAATTGTATGCCTAGTACGGTACTGTAGGCCTGGAATTGGTATGTGACTATTTGTTCACTGAAAGTTGTAGTGTTTATAATTTGATGTACCACCTCCCCATCGGTCGGTAAAAAAAAAGTTAACATCCATCGACCAACGATTCCTCTCCCACCACCAAGCACCAGGTCTTCCTTATGCACATGTTGCCCTCTGCCAAGGCACATGTTGCCCAAATTCCTGGCTACGCTACTGGAGGAGGGGCAAATAAAAACGTATTTCGTTATTTTTTTTTCGTTATATTAGAGGTTACGTTAGTGGCCCTCGCTCGAATTTCACCACGTTGGGCGGAGTTTCACCAGGGAACTAATTTCATAACGCTCTTTTCGCGGGATCTTTTTTTTTCTCTACCCCTCCCCCCCCCCCCTCTCCCCGGAAGATTCATAATTGTTGACGCCATAATGTATTCTCCCCGGACGTTATTTCCTTGGACTTTTTTCCTTATATTTAATAATACATTCACGAATTGTTCGAGGTTCAAATTTATGACATTAAAATCTCTTTAAACAATTTTTAAGTATTCGTCCGCATGTGACTGCTAAGATAGGTGACTGGCTGACTTGCTGGCTGTGCGCATGGTTCAAAAGTGTCGTCGATCTTGCGCCCTTTGTCTTTGCGACTGGAAATAAAAATTCAGCTTTTGCGTCCAGTCAGAATCGGCCTTTCCACCTGCACAAACAGAGAAAATTAATCCTTGCTTTTACGACCACCTCAAAGAGCCTTGCCACTTTTGCTTATAATTTACGTGGAATTAATTTTTTAACGCGGCGCTAATTAGTACACCAGGAAGAAGATGGTTTTTAATTAACACAAACCACGAAATCTACATCACATGCTATACTCCAGAGGTTCCCAACCTCCTTTTCTACAGTATTCCTCCTTATTGGAACTAGCACGCAATGGCGCCCCCCACTCCCCACCCCCATTGCTGCAGAGTCGAAATGTTGGGTATGAATCTCGAGGTTCCTCCGGGAGGGGGGGGGGGGGGTTGCTGGCGGTAGGTACTCTCGTGAAAGGGCTGGGGATAGTGCCGTAAGCTTCTCCTTGCATGGTCCACCTACCGTATTTTTAAGAAAGATGCTTGAATTTGAAACATTTTCCTGCAACTTAGGTACGCAATTTTCATAAGAATCCCTTTCAATTTTGCAAAACTACTTTTTTTCTTTGTTTTAACAAAGGCCTCATGCATTGGGGGCTGCTACCGTATCTTAAAGAAATAGGCGTGAATTTGAAACGTTTCCCTGCAACTTTTTTTTAAGTTCTCCTGAGGGGGCCTCCCCGTTGATCCAAGTGTTTCCTAGCGGCCCAATGCGACACTATATTGCTGTGTAATTTTTTTTTAAACAAAATGAATGATAGTGGTAAGTCTTGAAAATCTTTACAATAATGTAATTTAAAAAATGGTGGATAGCAGGTATGGGTCTGTCATTGGCGAAAACTTTGTGATGCATCGCTAACAAAAAGTTCACCACTGATCTAGCGGCGTCTCGCGCCCCCCCCCCCCCCCCCCCCCCCGGGCGGCGCGCCTCCGCGGTTGGGAAACGTGGCTATACTCATCGGTTTTCAGCGTCCAGCGGATCGGACTAAACAAAAACGGCAGCATTATTTAGCTATGCTGTACGATGTATTCTGGCAATTCTGAGCAGGGAGGATTTAAATCGTTTATCATATATCTATCCACCCCTACGCAACCTCCAGTCCTCCACCGTTTTGATTACGCACACCAGGGGTGCCTTCGAAAACTAACCTGGTTGGATCAAACAAAAGTAACTCTCCTTGCTTCTACACGTCACGAATTAGTATCATTTTTAACCCAAAATCCTCACTAGAACGATTCGTCATCGTATCGCTTTCATTCACGTGACAACAATAACCTACAAGACAGTATTATTTTGAACACTGCAAGCAGGAGTTTATTTACGTACTTGCTGTTAAGATACGTTGAATACTTAATTACGAATTTCTGAAGCCATGCTATTTTGCTTCTTCTTAACCTATTTTTTCCTGATTTATTTTACTAGATTCAACCTGAATATTATACTAGTCTCCCCCCAACAGTTGACGAGATTTGGCCCAGGTGATGTAACTAAGGAACGATTCTACGAATGCCAGAATCCAGGCTTTTTTTTACAACTCATTTTATTTTTGTCTTTTCTGTAGCTTCAGTGGTAGGCCCCATCAATTACGGAAAAGCAGTATAAGGCAGAATTTCAGAAATGGGGGGGGGGGGGGGTGCAGGGGAGCACAGTTGAAGAATAGGGGCAAATAAAAAAATATTTTGAGGGTTTTTTAACCTTGGACGAAACACTAAATCGGTGTTTCATCCAAGGTTTAATTATTAATTAGGAATGAATTCAAAGGCTTGCGCATATTGGGGGACGTGCAACTGCCCCTCTGCTCAAAATGCACTTTATTTAAACTCAAGATTCCCTTTATTCCTGTCCTTTCTACCCTATTGTGGAGTCAGGGAGTGGAGGCACACAACAAAACGGTCCAGGGGCAAAATACAAAAGTACCAAGAAAAAAATTGATTTTCTTTTGGGGGGTGAGGATAGTTCCTTGCTACTTTTATACTTTGCCCCTGGAGAAAACAAAACGGTCCAAGGACAGAGTAAAAAAGAAGCAAGCAAAAAAAAGAAAGTAAATTTATTTTTATCCAAAGTCTTGGACCAAAAAACGGTCCTGGGGATAACAAAACGGCCAAGGGGTAAAGTACAAAGTAGCAAGCAACCACCTCCCTACCATATATATTTTGGGGGGGGGGGGCGGGAAGGGAGTTGCTTCCTACTTCCCCCTAGGCCGTTTTGTTACCCCCAGGAAGGCAGTTTTTTTTGTGCCTCCCCACTCTCTGACTCCCCGATGGGGAAGCAAGGGCAGGAAACCAAGGAGGATCTGGGGCCCTAGCCTCGACTTGATCGCTTTCGACACAAAAAGTTAAGATACAACGTCGAATACTGTTTGAAAAGACTCATAATGCGAGTTCCAACACCTTGCGAGGTCGCTCTGTCGCATGGTCGCATTCGGCCAACTAAAAGTAAGCGGCCATTTTTAGGAGCTTTGGTGATTGAGGTTCCGGTACAATGGTACTTACACTACAACACTTCGTTGCAAGTGATTACGGTACTGCTTGCCTGTACTTATAAAATTAAATATTTCTTTGATATGCATGTAACGCATGCAATGATAAACTATCAAATTATTACAGTTGTTCGCTGAATAAATAGATATCCACGACATTTATTTGTGTAGAATTAATTGATCTGCTATTCGCTTCCAACGTCATTAACATCTATCTTTTGAATCCACTGCGATTAGTCATGCACAGAGTCGTCAAGAGCTTCTGAGGGAGAGAGAGGAATAATGAACAAAGGACCATTGGTATCATAAGTCCAAGTTTTCAAACAATCTTTTTTCCGAATTTAATAGCTTTAATCAACGTTTTCCAACCATTAGATGATTAAGTAATATATATCCGTGAAGTAGACCCGGTTATCCAGAAATAATTGATCGTCTGCGAGAACGGGAACAGTCCAAAGATGGAGGGGTGGCGAAATCGAACGAGCGCGTCAGCGCGAGTTCGATTTTGCTACCCCTAGATCTTTGGCTTGTTTCAACTTTGAACTTTTAAAATTTCCAAAACCCAAAAATAAATGGGAACGGTTTCAGGGTCCATGTCCTTCCGTCTCCTTGCCGGACTCTTCACAATCGGCTAAACCATATTATTATTATTATTAAATGTTATGAATTACTAGTTTATATTTAACCAGTGCATGCCAGGCTAGGGTGGAGGGGGGGGGGGGG
>JAHWFP010222370.1:0-26133 GCA_023313725.1 Lithobius niger | reverse complement strand
TGACATGCCTCGACACGATGAGCAGTTTGCTTGCCCTCGTACCTTGCGTAGCGACGCTGGTCGCATTCGTCATTCATTCCGAGAAACGATGACGTCATCACCCATTCATACGCCACCGGAAACCCCCTTGGTTGGCAGTGGGTCAACAGGTCCAGACTCGCTTCGTGCAGAGCGTGATCGTTTACAACACATAAACGATAGTCACGTTGAAGCTTTGCGTAATATAGTGGACAGTTTGCAAACTAGACAATTAAATAATTGTGGTAACAATAGTGATAATAACAGCACTCGTCTTTGGGAAGACGTACGAAATGCTAAGAAAAAATTAACTGCTTTTTCTGGCGAAGATGGTTCGATGTTTTCACATTTTTGCTCCTGACAGATAATCTTAGGAAAATTGATAAAAATCTTCCCGACTGTGAATTGATAGCAGCCGCTACAAACAGGTGTAAGGGAAGAGCTGCCAGATTTTTAGCAACAAGCTCGATCGCTTCTAAGCAAACCAACTGGGCTTCTTTTAAGTCGATTTTAATAGAAAGATTTGGTGCTGGAGGTAAAGAAGTGACTAGAACTAATTTTCAAAGGGCTAGAATGTTGCCTGGTGAAGACATTGAAAACTTCGCAGATAGGTTAGAAATAATGGCAGCCGAAATTTGGATGGTTCAGCCATCTGATGATGATTTTGAAAGAGCACTCAAGCACTCAAGCACTTTTCGAGCAGCTATGCCCGACATTTTGGAAACTTATTTAGCAACTATTTGTCCTAAAACATGGGAGGACATGTTACATAAGACTTTGAAGCGCCAAACTGAGATTAATGAAAGGAATCATTACAGCGAAATTAGCAGCCTGCTAAAGTTTCGTCTGATGCAATTTCGCCTCTCGACAAAACAGCGACAGTGGCAGCAGCAGACCTAGCCAAGGTTTTACAGGAACTCGAACGTAAAAATAAGGAAATTAAAAATATTAGGCTTCGTGATTCGTTAGGAGAAGCCAGGGTTTCCGCAGTACAGCAGTAATACACGGAACAACGCAGTTGTTTCCGTTGTTTCGGCAGGTTTCACGTCAGCAAACACTGTAAAACTGCAGACAATAAATTAGAAGCAGTTAGGGCCGCAAACGCGAAACGTTTGGCTGCCGAAGGGAAACCAATTCCACACAGAAGCACCTTTAACACGAAATATGTGGGAAATAATCGCCGAAGCAATAATAATATTGGCACTAGAGACAATTCACAACTGAATTTGGCCCAATATAATCGTCAGCGTACAACTAACAACGGCGCAAGCCCCAATCAAGTTCAAGTCGCTCGAAGCTCACAGCAGCGACAGCAGTCAAAAAACTAGTTGACAGTTCGAAGGGAAACAGGTACTTCGAGCTGGCTGGCTATTCTAACGCAAATGAAATTCCGACTTGCGCTATGAATACTGTAAATCCTGACTATGATACAGAAGAACAATCATCTATTAGGGAAGAAACAAATGTTTTATTTAAAAAGACAAGAATTCATTCTACACTCGACGCCGCAGGCCTACTTCTCGATTTGTATTCGAAAGTAGACTGGCACCAGCAGAAATTAGCACTCAAAGACAGAACGCTTACCTTACCCAGGCTTGCAGCTTATTTTGGCGCTATTCCAGAAAAATATGTGGCCCCATCTCTGAACGCCAACACTCATCTGGAAAACACTTTCAAAAGCATCCTGAAAGAAGTTAATACTGCTTATAATTTGTCTTGTGATTCAGCCATTCTAATTTTATTTGAAGACGGTGCTGACTCTACTAACTTTCACTCTGAATTGTCACGAGTAAAGACTAATAATCCAATCATTTTAGAATTGATCGGCGAGGAACGATTAATCGAGTTCCGTAGCATCTCTGACTCTAACGAGCGCAAGTCTCATCTGCTTTCAGCAGGCGAAACAATTTTGATTTCAGACAAAAATCAATCGGAATGGAAGCTACGCATCCCTTTGTTGGCTAAAATTACTGCACCAACAATATGTTTAATATATTGGGATAACACGTCAAACCCAACCATCATCACGGAGCAGAAACGTGTAACCCGACAAGCGAAGCGCAAAGTCTTGCTCGCTCGGGAAACACAGCAACAGATTGAAGCAACGCCGCACCAACTCCATCCGGCGGCTGGAATTGACACTAATGGTCTGACAGACATGCTGGCTCACGTCTCGTTGGCAAACGCAGACGACGCATCGGAGCAAGCTTTGGTAAATTGCTTAGGCTATAACCCAAGACCTCACCTAATTTTTAAATTTGGACATTTTAGCAAATTAGGATTATTGGACTCAGGGGCTGGGATTTCCTTAATTGAAACGTCCACAGCTGAAGAATTATTAAATGATTATAGCATTAAATGCAGCGTAGCTACTACACAAACACCTACAGCTTTGATAGGCGTTGGTGGAACTAAGATATCAGTAAACCGAAGTTTGACCACGGAAATAAGTAAATGTGGATTTTCTAGGGAACAAGAATTTAGAATCGTTCCTAATGGAAGTTTTGGAGCTATCCATATTTTACTGGGTTATGATTTCTTATCACAACAACCCGATTTATTAAAACTAAACTGTTCAGACCATATTTTGGAAATCGGTAAGCTAAAATTTAGGCTTTCGCCATCTCCATTTGATGCCTGGGAGGCTTATAATCAAAATAGAGAAATTATAAATTTCGAACAGTATGATGTTTCATACGAACACACAGCAACAATCAATGTTTCGTCCGACGCAGACACAATCGAAAATCCACAGTCTCAATGGAATGCCACACCTCACGAATTTTATGAAGAAATTCTCGTATCTTTATTTAAGGATACTGTACTGCCTAGCTATTCAGAGACAACTATAACTGGCACCTTGCATATTGCATATCCTGAAATACAGAGTGGCGCTTTTATTCCCGAATGTAAACCCGATTTGTTGATTTGTTTGGCTAGATGTATAGTTAATACGTCACCTACCGGATTGATACCGATATGGTAATTAACGCATCTAGCGAAGACATATTTTTGCCTTCGGGTATGACGCTTGGTCATTACACAACTGCGGAAGTTGAGTATGATTGCCAGGACGACGACGAAATTCCAATTAATACTGCCGACTCGGTAATTCAGCCGAATGTCACTCAAACCGAGTCAGTCATACTACATACTCCCATTTCCACACCAGGGTCCAGTGAGATAGCTCAACACTATCACAAAGCTGGAACGAGCAACTCGATTCCGTCAGTGATAAGCGAAACTGAAACTGATTCATGCCTTGCAAGTGCTTGAGATCCAGAGCCAACCGAGATAGCCCGCGGCGTTTCCGAAGCTATTTCCGGCTCTCCTGAGCAAGTCCAGACAAAGCCCATTGAGACATCGCAAACCAATGCGGAGGCCAGCGCTGACTCTATCAACAAACCAAGGCCATCGCCAAAGTCACAATCCGAGATAGAAAGTGATTGGGACAAGTTGAAATTTAAATTTTCATTTCCGGATTTAACTGAAGAAGAAAGGGCAGAATTTCTTGAGATGTTGAGGACACATACAGATGCATTTAGCAAGGACGAATTCGACCTTGGGACTTATGAGCCATATGAAGTGGACATACAAACAGGGAATGCAGCGCCAGTTCGATCTAAGATTTACAGAGTTCCATTTCATCAAAGGCAATTGTGTAAAGAAGGCCTGAGTTCTTCATCCGATTTGAGAGGATACCTCAACTCAAACCATCAACAACCTGAGGAAAAAACTTCGTTTACGGCAACGAACACTTTTTTTTTCTCGGCGCCTCGGCCGTGAAAAACCCAAAATTTCAAACGCCTGTAGCTTCCAAGAAAATGGACCAATCCGTCTCATCTAAACAGCTCTTAATAGCCACGAACTTTATCTGTTTTCCCCCGCAAACAGAACACGAAAATTCCTTCTGGAACTCTCACAGCATCCTTAAGAAAAACGCACGAAACCGATGCCGTAAAATCACCGTAGCGCACGAGACGCCATTTCCGCCACTTGTAAAAATTTGTATATGCTTTCATTTTCACTTAGGCATAAAGCCGAAAACATTAGTTCAGTGTTTTAGAGGGAGGAGCTTCCTCTACGAAGGTACTTAACCTCCCTAATAAATGTACAGATACCTTGTTTTGATATTTCTTAAGTAGATTTAAGGTGACGATCTGTAATACACTTGAGAAATGTCCGACATCCAAAAACCCAATTTTACGTCTATGAATATTAACTATTTAAAATGCGTTTTAGCATTCGCTGGTAACCTTAACTTTTATTTTATAATAATCTTTTAACGTAATCTTTTGCCATCCCAACTACCGAAGCTTAGGCAACATTTCGTCCTACGTATTTTACCGTACACGTCTTTTCTGTTTATACTTCGTTGTCCGTAGCAAAACCGACTTGGCTTTCAATTTCCCAAAGTAAACCTGGCTTCCCAATGTTTATAACCGAATTTATTATGAGCACTCCTTCAATAGTCGCGATGCTTAACATCGTGGTTAAAAAAGAAAACAATCCGTAGTAATTAAAAGCCTTATTCACGTTCCAAACAATGAGTTTAACTCTACCAGCCTCTCTTTGTCACGCAGTCCATAGTTATTCCTTCAAACGGCGACAAGCGAAAAATCCTTTGCGCTGCCGACTTTTCTATTGTTCTCTGGGCCCTCGACCAATCAGACCTCCGTAGCTATCCTCGGCGTCCGCGCCAACTTCCGATACGTAGCATAAAAAGCCCCCGCTCCTCTCAATCGTCAGCACTCGCTCATCCTCAAAGCCAGAGGTGACTACGCCAGTCGGTATAGGAGATGTCCCGTCCGAATGTTGCCATGCCGGGCAAAGGTAGTTGGTCGTATTAGACTAGTGTTAGTTTAGAAAATTTAATTTTGGAAACCGCATTCGAAATTTTAGTTTTAAACTTAACCTAACCTTAGCTTTGAGGGAATTATGGAGGTGGAGTCATAGTCGGCATTCTAGGCCCCCATCGCCATAACGTCAGGGTTCACGGTCCCTTTCTAAAAACCAGCTTTTTGTTTTCCCGTGTTTATTATTATGAATTTAATCTAAACACTAAATCTGCATTTAGACGACGTATTTTTCGGGTGCTTCCCTAGATACTAAGGATCTACAGATTTGAAGATTTGATCTTAGGTCGGACTTAAGAAACATAGTCTTGACTATTTGTGTGTAATTCCCGCGGTTTGCAACAAATAGATTTATTTCATGTAATTCCCGCGGTTTGCATGTTATAACGGGTTCCCGAGGTCCCACAAACATTTTCTAATCGAAATTGTAGTTTTTACTCTTCACCCTGTTGTAAGAAGTTTGAGTTGAATTTCATGTAAATTCTTGTTGAATTTTCCTGTTGAAAAAATCGTCGTGCTTTAATTTAAAAGCCAATTTTCTTGTAAACCTAGTTGAAACGAAGTGTAATTGCTTTTATATTTTGTCTGCATTTTAATAAACCTACGAGTTTGTAAAACGCCTGTTTTTCTGCTAGTTAGACTAAATGTAGAAGTTATAGTTCTTAAGAAAACCACTTAATAATTAAACTTAGAGCTGCATTTAGAAACACCCACCTGGTGGCAGCGAATACCCCCCCCCCCCTTTAAAGTTATCTAGTTAGCCTATAGTTAGGACAAATGACTCTCTGTTACCCATGCTGGGCCAGTAGCATACGTGTGCTGTTTTCCGTAAAAGTAAAAACCGCCACCGAACTAGAAGTTTAGAGGTCAAAACCACATTGATGTCGGAGAAGTTACAAACAAGCACCTTGAGAATCGTAGCTTCGGCCGCTACAATCTGGTGGCAGCGGTGGGATGAACAGGTGCTGTTCCGTCAAGCGTTTTCCTTTGCCATGCTACTACAGTTGAACAACTCTTCAATCTGTCAAGCCGCAACTTGGACGTAAGTTGCAAGAAAAAGATGTCCGGGACTCAGTTACTATAGTCCCCCGAAAAAGACGCCCGCATTGCCGTTACAAATCAATGCTTTCCCCGGCCCAGTAACAACGCCGTTCCTGGAGCCAGACGACTGGAGACGCAGCTTCACCGAGTGGACGCCTGCCCAGTCGAGATGCGAGCATCAAACCCCGCAACCCTGTGAGGAGAGACCAGCCAACAACGGACAAGGGGCTCCTGCACAGACGACTGCCCGCAGATGAGACAACCATCGCCGCAGTGAACAAGATCCAGAGACGTGCTAGTACAACGCCCGTGGAATCTGTATCGTCGATCGACGGTGGGACGATTGGCCTGATGTGGATAGACAGACCGCACAGTGATTGTGTTTTCTGGGTAAGTGTGCATAGGATATGCTTTGGCCTGCCAAGCCTAGTGTTGTAGTTGGAAACATTTATGTATTTTAATTATTTATACACCAAAGCTAGGGGTCGTTAAAAAGTGTTTTCCATTGCTAAAGCTTACTGGATTAGGATGAGAAACGGTTAAATTCGTGCTCAGTCTTAACGTAAAGTTTGAATTAATTTTGCGGCTGCAATTTAATTCCGTATTTCATTTATATAAGCTGTATTTTTGAACGTAAGGTTAAAATTTCCCGAAATGGCTACTTTCGACGAAATTGTAGAAGGTCTTAAACACAAAGAGCTTAAGAAAGCATGTTTGGACTTACGTTTAGCAGTAAGTGACTCTAAACAAATTTTACTTAAAATTTTACGTGATGCAGTTGACGATAACAAAGTTTCTTTAACTGAACTTGCTGACACGCTAGAAAGTGCCATGGACAGGAGGGATTTAGCCATTCAAGCTAAAAAAGAAATAGCTCTTAAAGAAAATGAGTTGTTTTTGAAAGCCGAAGAACTAAAGTTAGAAGCTTTAAAAGTTGCCGAAGGTGACAAACGCAGGGCACACGAACTTGCTTTAGCCGATCAAGAGGCACAATTACGTGACCGAGAAGCGCAAATTAGAGAACGCTCTAGCGCTCAAGATCTACTAAGGCTCGATAAGCAGATAGAATTAGCTAGGCTAAATTCTGCTAGTTCTGGACCATCTAGTGGTACAGTAACTCCGAACCCTCACCGAGATCCAGTAAGCAAACCAGGCAAAATTGCCGATGTTGTACGTTTAGTGAATAGATGGACGTCCGACTCAGAAATTAACAGGTTCCTTAAAATTTATGAGAGAACCATGTTAACGCAGAAAATTCCCAAAGAGGAATGGGTGGTAGGCTTACAACCTCTTTTAGGTTCAGTATTAATTCAAGTGTGTGATCGGCTCCAAGATGCTGACATGCATGATTACGAGATCGTTAAGACTAAACTTCTTAACAGGTTTGTACAAACTAAAGAGTCGGTGCAATCCCAGTTTCGTTCCCTAGAAAAGTTGCCAGAGCAATTATTTCACGACTATGCGTTCAATCTGGAAACCTTGTTTTCCCGTTGGGTCTCACTAGCTAAAGTAAATAAAAGCTATGACCAACTAGTGAATTTAATTTTACTAGAACAGTTCACGAAAGCCTGCCCAATTGCTTTACGCAAATGGCTATCCGATTAAATTCAAACTTGGACGTTGGCCGAGGCAGCAAAACTTTGTGACGAGTTTACAACTCGCAATAAACAAATCTCTGCAGATTTTTCTAGCAAAAGTGGCAAAGTTCAAGCTAGCACTCATTCAGGTAGTCAAGCTTCTAAAGCTTCTTCCAACTCTAGAAATGATAAACAAAATCATAATTCCTTAGCTAACCCGGTTGGGACTAAGAATAATAACAGTGACGGCGCAAATAGCCCAGATGCTATCGCTGATAGTAGCGACAGTGTAAAATCTAACTTTAGTAAACCTAACGGTAGATCGTGCTATGAATGCGGATCGTTTTTGCACCTGCGTAATCGATGCCCCCAAACTTAACCAAAACCCCCCAGAGCAAGCTAATGCATGTTTTCTTGTAGGTAAAAATGCCAGGGAAATTTTACAGTCTAGTACCGTAAATGGTTTCGTAGGCCAACGTAAGATTAATATTCTTTGCGATTCCGGCAGTTGTGTAAATGTTGTCAGATCTAAATTGAACAGAAAGTGGCCACGTTTAAAACAAACAGTCAGGTGCCAGACTATTTTAAACAGTGATATTCTAGAGTTGAGTCAGGTTAACTTACGTTTAAAATTAATTGACGGTACAGTGTTAAAAACAGTAGCTTGTGTCTCGTCAGCAGCCAGTTCTATTTTCGAAATCGTACTGGGCGTAAACGGAATTAATGCATTAAACCTTTTGCACGAGCCGAATCATAAGCCACGTGAATCTGCCCTCGACCCGCTCGTGTGGCAACGCCCCCGACAAAGTCTGATAAAGCAGGCAAAGGCACGAGCCAATCCAAGAGACGCTCGCACAAACGTAAACAAACCCAGACCCGTATAGACGGGAATGACCCCCCACATCCTGCGGGATTGGTCAAGCCACAAGTGACCCCCCAACGGCAACCTATCGTCGTTCAGCCCTCACAGGCAAAACTTTTGGATGAGAAGAAACTCATTAAAAATTCCTCTTGCCTACGTCGTGTACCACATCAGCAAGTGGAAACTGATGTAGCGGCGCTACCTGTCTCAAGAAGGTGCTTTTTCAGGCAGCACCGACAATCTGGTGTACTGGCGATGACGTTGTTAATATATACGTGACTGTTGGACTTTAACGAAGTTTACAGCACTGCAGTGGCTACTGCACGGTTAGGGGGGGAGCGTCCTTGTCCTAACTATAACTTGAATATCAACAACTAACTACTAACTAATTTGCTGCCACCACGATGGGTGTTTAATTGCTGGCTGGGAGTTAAAATAAAAATGGTTTTTGATTATTTACTCATGCAATTAAATCTCAACGAAGTCAACTGGTTGTTTAAAACAACGAAAGTTTTTTTATTAAAACATATTTAACTTCTCACACTACATTGAAACTAAGTTAGTTACAAAGAAAATATTTCAAAAAGCTTTAAATAAAGCACACGAAGATTTTACATGAAAATCGGCACGAAGTGAACAAATTAAAAGTTCATACACTACAAAATTTCGAGAAGAAAAGTTGTTTGAGTCACCGGACTCTCTAAATTACAGAATGCAACGTTTGCACTAGTAAAGTAGTCACGAGTTATGTTTCTACAGCCAATGCTGCAGATCAAACTACCCAAGTTATGTTTCTAAAGCCAATGCTGAAGATCAAACTTACTATGGTAAACCTGGTACACAACCTAAAAGAAGTCTAAGCTCTACGATTTGAACCATTTGAGTATTTAGAAGAACCTTTGTTCAACATAAATAAGAAAAAAGCCGGTTTTTAGGAAGGGGACCTTAAACCCTTAAGTTGTGGTAGTTCTAGGCCAGAAATGCCGATGGCGGTTAACTGATCCACAATCATTCTCACGTAAGAGGTTAAGTTTAGATTTAAGAACTATAAATTTAGATTTTAGGTCTAAAAGAATACTTTCAATAAAAATTAACTTAGTTACCAACTAACTGCTACCTTGCCCGGCATGGCAACAAACGGACCCGTGCGGACATCTCCACTCCGACCGGCGTAGCAACCTCTAGCCTCTGAGATCTTTGAGCAGTGCTAACGATTGAGACTGGAGCTGGGGTTATATACTGATTACCGGAAGTCGGCGCGGACGCCGAGGATAGCTGCGGAGGGGGCGTGCGGGGAAGAGGAGGCGGACATCTTGGAGGAGGAGAGACTGACCTAGATCGGCCGAGCTGTCACCACCGGAAGTTGGAGTGGCAGCGCGGACGACCGGGGTAGCTGGAGCGCTCTGACTGGCTGACGGAATTGGAGTAGTGTTTTGGTTGGATGGATTCGAATTGACAAAGGGAATTGCCGACTTGAAAACTTAGAGGCCTGGCTTTGAATGTGCAAGTGAGTTTTCAACTCATAACAACGTGATTAGGCCTATGTTTAAAACTACGACGTTAGGCATCGCACTATTGAAGGAGGGGGGGGGGCGGAGTTTGCTATTAAAATCAACATTCAAGTTTAATAGAAGGATGGTTTCTGCTCTGGTGCAATAGTAGATAGTAAAGGCTTTAATTACAACTGGTTGAGGTTGCCATGGTCGGAGCTCTGAAATAAATACAAGATAAACACTTTTTGGAGAAAATGTCCGGCAAAATAAAATAGTAAAAAAAATGCCGTTTTTGGACAAGGTAGAGTTTGTGGGAAGAAGTTACGTTACTAAATTGCTTTTATAAGCACTAGGTAAAGGATTAAAATAAACCAGCTAGTTTGTAGATGCTATAACTCTTTTTAGGTTTACAACATTATTGCGTCTGCAAGTAATGGAATAAAAATGCAATCGACGTTTTCATAACAAACCAAGACTAGTATTTGAGTTCAAAATAAAAACGCAGAGTGTGAATACATATATGTGGTTCCTACAACAAACACTAAACTGGTCGGCTTTATGCCTGGAAAAATATAAATTACAAATTTACAAGTTTGTTGTTGTGGGAAATGGCGATCGGCGATTGCGTGCGGTGCGCTCAGTTTGGAGCGTTTTTCAAATAGCTGTAGTTATTTGTAGAGGACGAAATTTGAAGTTCTGTTTTCACAGGAATAGAGATAAAGTCTGTGGCTATTAAGAGGTGAAGACTGCGATCGTTTCTGTCCATTTTCCTGGGAGTTACAAGATTTGAAGTAAAATGGATTAAGCACTTAGGCCTACGGCGCTAAGAGAGAAAAATAAATTGGTTTCCCCGAGTTTTTGATCTTTGGTGCCGGGTATCCTAACCAATCTGGATTTTTTTGGCCAATGCCTTTACACTGACCACGCCCCAACAATTCACGATTGGCTACAGCGTCGTCATGGTGTTCAGGTAAAATTAAAACGCAGCTCTTCAGATGGCGATGTAAGAAACAGTTTGTCCATGTCCGAAAAACCGGAATTTAGTGAAACCAGCTTCACAAGTTGGCTTGTTGCAAGGAGCAAATCACAACCTAACCTAATGTTAGACAATTGTAAATCTATACAAGCCACGATCGGCAGAAAACGTACTTCTGTTGAATGTTTTAATTTTTACCCCGAATTTGGTAAAATCAGTTTGCCTAAATTTGATCTTAGTTAAGTAGTTTTTTTTCCAGTTTATGAGTATGTAAAACCTTTTTTAAGTCTCCCTACTGAACAACTAAACATGCAGTTTTTTTTTCCTGATCCTCTTTAAAAATAGGACCAATGTTTTAGTGTGAACTCTATGTCAGTCTAGGGTGGAAATTAAGGCCTAATTATGGCTCTAGTACTGAATAGGGGTTACCAGTAAAACAGGTTGTTAAGCCTAACCTAACGTAGTTATTTTTCTCTAAACAAAGAGTTTTTTTGCAATTAAAAACGAAAACCTAAACCCAGTGTTTTTTCGTGCTAGCTTATTTTAAATAATGAGTTGTAGGCCTATACAAGCGTGGCTCCATCTAGGAGCAACTAAACCTAAGTAGTGTACATGTTGAAATTTAAATTTTAAACTTCAGAGACTGTACAAACCTGAAAGGAAACATGTCAATGCCGACACACTTAGCCGATATTTTGTTTAAACAGTGAAGTTGTTCAAACATTTTGTTTTCAGTAAAAATTGACTGAAAATTAATTGTTGTCTCTATTTTGACATTTTGGTCTGTTGGAAGCTCATCCTTAAGCAACTTCCAGTTAATCCCTGTTTTGGACTTCACACCTAAATTTTAAGTCCCAACGCTTGCTCTTATTGTCATTATCACCGCATTCCTCTGTGGAAGGATATTTACAAAGATTGTACGACACGTGTAATAATATTCATTAGGAGTATTCTACGGGGGTTGCAACTTGTTCCCGGTTGGCCCTTCTTTAAGTTTTATACGAAATGGTTTTCTTTATAAAAAAAACTATCAGTCTACCCCTGGGAGAAAAAGGATAGCCCTGTTTAGAAGGTTGTTGCGTTTTTATCCACAAACCTCCCAGTGTTGTATTTTTATGTATAAGTTGTTTGGTAACCTTAAACCATTCTAGTGGTATTAGTTGCTGTTAAATAGAGCGGGTGTTCTACCACGTGTTCACAGAATGTTCTCTTCTAAAAGTTATCGCAACATAGGTTGAGGGTGGACGGCGAGGTGTTTTCGGTAGTTTCACAGCTAAAAAAAAATCTACAATTTGACATAATCCGGACTCGTGAGAACGATTAAGTGGCGGGACGCCTCATTTGACAGTATTCTTTTACAACAAAATAAACTTTGTAATTTCTAGTGTGTTTCTTGATAATTGTAAATTTTGCCCCACTCTCTGAATACCTGTCCGATTTTCCTGCACAGAAGCAGCGCGGACAGTATTTAGTTAGTGGTTGCAAAAACAGTGTCCCTTTTTTTTAATGTAATTTTAACTTTGCTTTAAAATTAATTAAGCCACAAAAACGTTAGTCCCCCAAAAATATAAAACGGCGTTTTTAATTTTTGCAAAACCAGTGTTCTTTTTAAACTTTGTAAAATGATCCTGGGATAGGACTAAGTATCCCCTGGAGGTGTATTTCCTCAAAACTGGAGATTTATTTTCTCACCGGAGGTGTATTTCCTCAACCGATGCATTTATACCGCGTATTTTTGCAATTTAGATTACTGTGCTTGGCAGTTCAAGTTATTGGCATATCTTGTGTGCACTAACCTTTCTGTTTTAGCTTCTATGTGGAGTTCAACAAAAACCCCAAATAGAATCTCCTTGGTGGGGAGCTGTAAAGAAGGCCTGAGTTCTTCACCCGATTTGAGAGGATACCTCAACTCAAACCATCAACAACCTGAGGGAAAAACTTCGTTTACGGCAACGAACACTTTTTTTTTTCTCGGCGCCTCGGCCGTGAAAAACCCCAAATTTCAAACGCCTGTATCTTCCAAGAAAATGGACCAATCCGTCTCATCTAAACAGCTCTTAATAGCCACGAACTTTATCTGTTTTCCCCCGCAAACAGAACACGAAAATTCCTTCTGGAACTCTCACAGCATCCTTAAGAAAAACGCACGAAACCGATGCCGTAAAATCACCGTAGCGCACGAGACGCCATTTTCGCCACTTGTAAAAATTTGTATATGCTTTCATTTTCACTTAGGCATAAAGCCGAAAACATTAGTTCAGTGTTTTAGAGGGAGGAGCTTCCTCTACGAAGGTACTTAACCTCCCTAATAAATGTACAGATACCTTGTTTTGATATTTCTTAAGTAGATTTAAGGTGACGATCTGTAATACACTTGAGAAATGTCCGACATCCAAAAACCCAATTTTACGTCTATGAATATTAATTCAACTATTTAAAATGCGTTTTAGCATTCGCTGGTAACCTTAACTTTTATTTTATAATAATCTTTTAACGTAATCTTTTGCCATCCCAACTACCGGAGCTTAGGCAACATTTCGTCCTACGTATTTTACCGTACACGTCTTTTCTGTTTATACTTCGTTGTTCGTAGCAAAACCGACTTGGCAACCCATTTCCCAAAGTATACCTGGCTTCCCAATGTTTATAACCGAATTTATTATGAGCACTCCTTCAATAGTCGCGATGCTTAACATCGTGGTTAAAAAAGAAAACAATCCGTAGTAATTAAAGGCCTTATTCACGTTCCAAACAATGAGTTTAACTCTACCGGCCTGTCTTTGTCACGCAGTCCATAGTTATTCCTTCAAACGGCGCCAAGCGAAAAATCCTTTGCGCTGCCGACTTTTCTATTGTTCTCTGGGCCCTCGACCAATCAGACCTCCATAGCTATCCACGGCGTCCGCGCCAACTTCCGGTTTGTAGCATAAAAAGCCCCCGCTCCTCTCAATCGTCAGCACTCGCTCATCCTCAAAGCCAGAGGTGACTACGCCAGTCGGTATAGGAGATGTCCCGTCCGAATGTTGCCATGCCGGGCAAAGGTAGTTGGTTCGTATTAGACTAGTGTTAGTTTAGAAAATTTAATTTTGGAAACCCCATTCGAAATTTTAGTTTTAAACTTAACCTAACCTTAGCTTTGAGGGAATTATGGAGGTGGAGCCATAGTCGGCATTCTAGGCCCCCATCGCCATAACGTCAGGGTTCACGGTCCCTTTCTAAAAACCAGCTTTTTGTTTTCCCGTGTTTATTATTATGAATTTAATCTAAACACTAAATCTGCATTTAGACGACGTATTTTTCGGGTGCTTCCCTAGATACTAAGGATCTACAGATTTGAAGATTTGATCTTAGGTCGGACTTAAGAAACATAGTCTTGACTATTTGTGTGTAATTCCCGCGGTTTGCAACAAATAGATTTATTTCATGTAATTCCCGCGGTTTGCATGTTATAACGGGTTCCCGAGGTCCCACAAACATTTTCTAATCGAAATTGTAGTTTTTAGTCTTCACCCTGTTGTGTGAAGTTTGAGTTGAATTTCATGTAAATTCTTGTTGAATTTTCCTGTTGAAAAAATCGTCGTGCTTTAATTTAAAAGCCAATTTTCTTGTAAACCTAGTTGAAACGAAGTGTAATTGTTTTTATATTTTGTCTGCATTTTAATAAACCTACGAATTTGTAAAACGCCTGTTTTTCTGCTAGTTAGACTAAATGTAGAAGTTATAGTTCTCAAGAAAACCACTTAATAATTAAACTTAGAGCTGCATTTAGAAACACCCACCTGGTGGCAGCGAATAACCCCCCTTTAAAGTTATCTAGTTAGCCTATAGTTAGGACAAATGACTCTCTGTTACCCATGCTGGGCCAGTAGCATACGTGTGCTGTTTTCCGTAAAAGTAAAAACCGCCACCGAACTAGAAGTTTAGAGGTCAAAACCACATTGATGTCGGAGAAGTTACAAGCACCTTGAGAATCGTAGCTTCGGCCGCTACAATTGTTGGATGATGGTTTATTGAAAATTGAAAATTGAAACCTAGATGGTTTATTGAAAATTGGTGTCATAAAAGAATGTAAATCTGCTTGGCTCAGCCCTTGCCTACTCATAAAAAGAAGGCCTGAGGGATATAGAGTGGTCATTGATTTACGTGGCTTGAACGCCGTTACCGAAAATGTATCTGTACCCTTACCAGTAATCAGTGAGGCACTGGCTAATTTACACGGAGCTGAATACTTCTCCAAGCTGGATTTTCGTATGGGATTTTTTCAGCTCAAGTTAGCTGAATCATCCACGGAAAAGACAGGATTTCAAGGATCCAGAATGACATATTGTTTTAAAAAATTGCCGATGGGACTCAAAGTAGCGCCTGCGCATTTCCAATTCTGCGCTCAGCAGAATTTTGCAGAAATTTTAGGCGGCTACTGTACCATTTATTTGGACGACATTTTATTAAATTCCACAGATTTCCATACACATCTGTTGCACATAGACAGAGCCCTAAGCCTCGTAGAGAAATCGAAAACGAAGCTTAGTCCCGAAAAATGCAGTTTTGCAGTCAAAAAAGTGAAATTTCTTGGTTTCGTTGTAAGCGAAGACGGAGTACAACCAGACAGGGATAAAATCAGGGCAATGGAACTTTTTCCTCAGCCTAGGAATGTAAAAGAGATCCGCCGATTCGTGGGGATATGCGGATTTTTTCGAAGGCACATCGCTCAGTTCTCAACCTTCTCAGTTTGCCTTACGAAACTGACAAAGAAAAATGCAAAATTCATTTGGGATAAGGAAGCAGATGATGCTTTTAAGGGTCTAAAGGAAGCAATGGTTAATGCTGCCACCTTGAAACACCCAGATTTCTCCCAACCTTTTTTCGTAGAGGCGGATGGTTCGGATACTTCGTTAGGAGGCTGCCTTACGCAGATGCATGGAGGCATAGCCTACCCTCTCGCCTACACCTCCAGGACTCTAACACCAACTGAGAGAAAGGAAAGCACTACTGTAAAGGAGATCCTGGCGGCCGTACATGCGATAGAAACATTCAGAACTTACCTACTAGGTAAAACGTTTTTTTTATCCTCGGACCACATGGCTCTAGTTTTTTTATACAACAGCAGTGGCTTATCACCTAAGCTGGAACGTATCCTTATCAGGCTGAGGGAATACGATTTTATTATTCGCCATAGACCAGGTAAGCCGTTACCAGTAAGCGACGCACTCTCACGTGTAGTGATCCCAGTCTGCATTTTAGACTCACAATATCCTGACTGGACTCGCTCTCAAGTAGTAGCCGAGCAGAGGGCAGACGAGTATTTTGGCAAGGTATTTGAGACTATTAAAAATCAAGACTCAGCTGACATCATCGACGCTAGTAATAAGCGTAACATTTTCTATAAGGATTTCGACGGCATGTTGTATCGAATATGGGCAAAAGACCCAGCGCAAGGACGGATGGAAGAAATTGCTCAAATCTGTATCCCCGAGAGTTTAGTCACTCACTGCATTCGTGACTATCACTCCGCCCCCGCAGCTGGACACAGAGCAGCTAAGAGCACCCTGAAACTAATACAGTTGCACTGTTATTGGCCAACTATGGTACAAGAAATTGATTATTATGTAAAGACATGTTTAATTTGTCAGCAGTTCAATAGACCTAACAAGCCCCATAAGGCCACCCTTCGAGCTTTCAAGCCCCTGCAAAGACCAGGCGACAGCTGGTCAATGAATTTAATTGGAAGATTGAATGAAAGCAACCAAGGTAATTTTTACATGATGACGCTGGTGGATGATTTCTCCAGATTCGTCATTGCCTTTGGAATTCCAAACAAAAGGGCAGAAACAATCGCTCGTAAGCTACACACAAAGCTTTTTGCTCGGTTCTCTCCATGTAGGACTTTGCGGAGCGACCTAGGCTCTGAATTCGCCAATAAAGTGTGTGCCTCTCTAAGCACACTGTTTAATGTTAGACAGATCAATTTTACAGCCAACACTTCTGGACAGGAGGTGGCGTGGAGATTTGTAACAAATCTATACAGACAGTCTTACGTAAGATTGTAGCTGACAATCCTCACGATTGGGGCGAGAGTCTCCCTGCAGCTTGTATAGCTCTGAATTCGTCACCGCACAGCGCCACACTTTTATCACCATTTTATTTGCACTTCGGTCGAGAATTCAGGATTCCTAGCACCCTGGTATTCGAGCCGGCCAGGAAAATTTATAACAGTGATGATACAGTCATCAGGCTGGAAACCAGACTTCAAAATGCTTTTGAAGTAGTTCGCAAACATAATGCAATAGCAACGCAAAAATATCAGAATTTTTACAAGACAGCACGCCCGTACCGGTTCCTTACAGATGACTACATAGTCATTAAGGACTTCGTCAAGATTGCAGAGATTTCTGAGAAATTGCTTAAAATTTGGAGTGGATCATATAGAATTAAGGAATTTGTAAATCCTGTAGTCATACGAGCAGTCCATTATCTGGATCCTTTCAAAATAGTAAGGATTCACGTTAATCATTTGTCGGCCATTTTTTCTGAGATCCAGAAATCCGATTCAAACTTTCAACACTCCAGACGACCTGGAACAGGCTGTGATTGTTAATGGCAAACTAAGCGAATCCGAACAGCAGTTGCGTGATTTTATCACGAAACTCCACGAAGATCCGACTGACCATATGGCGGAGCTGGATCCCCCAGTTTTTAGCCCGATAGCTAGTGACACCCAACGAGCGTCACTGGAAACTAGCAATGAGCAAAAAGGCGTAAAGCATAAGAATTGCGATCCTCCCGGCTGTTTCAAAAGCGAATCAGATTGGAGGAACAGCAGAAATTGAGACCAACACACAATTATTGCACTAGATCGAGTAAAAACACTCCCGAAATAAGAATAAAACGTAATCTTGAACAAGCACGAGCACACGACTGCTAGACAAGGCTAATTGAAACTTTTGCACTAAATGCAAACGCAGTTTTCAAAATCAAAATTTGGCTTTCAATGCAGATAAAGACTGTCATTTAAGGAATCCAAACAATAACGAGGCACCATGCATTAGCCTCAGGGAAATTTATCATTTCATCTGTTAAAATTGCCTTGAAATTTTCAATCAAATCCATATAAATACAAAGAATGCGATCCGGCATTAATAATAAACGAATTTTGCTAATTAATTCCCAGATGAACCAATCTTGTTTATTTCACAAAAGGAATTTTTTTTGAAATCTCAAATGGAGAGAATTTTCGTATTTTGCATAGATACACGCAATTAAGTTCAAAGAAATAACTTAATAATGTGGCCAGTGTAATTTTCATGAGCAAGGCTTTTGAGTTTGTTTTGGTGTTGATTGTTTGTCATTGGATCACAAACTTACCTTGAAATCATATCACAGTCGGTGATATAACTAAGAAAACTTGTCTGACGATATAACAAATTTTTTATCTGCATAGACAATACCTCTCATTTAACATGGGTTATGAGAATGAAAAAAAAAATAATAATAGTGCATATCGAATGTGACTCTTGTGTTTCACATAAATGAATCCAGCTATAGGCTATATCAAATTAGCCTCAAAAAAAAAAGAGAGAATTTTTTTCCCCATTTATTGCAAGTAGGCTGGGTTTTGATCACAATAATGATGCAAAAGCCTATGCTAGCACAAAAAATTGATTCAGACAAATATGCATCCATCCCTCTTAGTTCATACACAACAATATTACCGAAACAAGCAGTTAAAAACATTTTACAGAAATTGACAAAATAAGATGAAAAGATTGCTAAGGGAACTGAATTTCCAAAAGAAATGCAGGAAAATTACTCTGCCCATTATGAATTTTGTTAAATTATGTCCGATATCTCAAGTGAACCTAAATCTTGGGGATCTGTTTTGAAGAAATATCATATCTTCCGACTTTAATTGAAAATGGAATAAATTCTGCTCGTTGCATGATTTGGACAAATATGCCGAAGATTTTAAACGAAACAATGGTTTGGAAATAGAATTACAAAAATCATATCTCCCGACTTAATTAAAAATATCAGAGACGAATTCTGGAAAATTTTCTGCTTATTATGCAATTTGGACGAATACGTCAGAATTTCAGATAAATTATATCTCGAAATTATTGAGAAATATCATATCTTCCGACCTAAGACTTGAATTATAAATTATTCAGAAATTTCATACCTTCCGACTTAAAAACTTGGATTGTCAATTATGGAGAAAAATCACATCTTCCGACTAAAGAATTGCATTGGACATTTAGAACAACAGATTTTGGTTCCTTTGGTTATGAGTGTTTCGTCAAATATACTTTAGCTTTCACTATGCAAGAAGAAACAATGTTTTGAAGTTAGGATGTCCGTCACTTGCACTATATACACGTAGGGCCTCCCACCCAACGCGAAACGTAATGTAGGCCCACAGTAGATCTTTTCAGCTCTAGAATTTTGACTGAAAGCAAGTGACTGATTGTGTTATCGTTACGACCAATTAAGGTACCGAAATATCGAGACACATGTTTTCTTACATAGAAATAAAGCATGTCTTGTGAAATGTTGAAATTATGACCAGTCGCTCTTCTCATTTATGCTATACCTGTAATCATGGCTGGATTTTATTCTCCTATGTCGACATTATTTCAATGTATGGACTTCGTTTCCATCGGATATTGGTTTCCATGAATATTGTGTCAATGAATATTGCTTGAGCATAGATGCTATTTTCCAGGGACACTGATATGTCCCCCAGGCTTAATAAATGAAAGACAGTACTTTGAGCTGTTAATGGGCTCAGACCAGCCACGTAATGAAAGAAAACTTGTTCTAATCTGAAAAGTTTTATGGGCTCAGACCAACCACGAGAGAAAGAAAAATGATCTTGTTTAATATGAAATATTTTTTCTTGGCTAAAAATAGTTATGTGACAAGCACAGAACATTTATGTGTTGTGACTAAAATTTTGAAAGAAATTTTCAGCTCGTAAATTGACAAATAATGAATTGTAATAAGCCAAACACAGTTGTGGCACGCTCAAATATCTATGAATTTCAGCTACTAAAATCAGTGAATCAATGCACTATATTAAGTCATATATAGCCAGAAATATGGAGTCGCCATAATAATAAGTATCATACGTTAATTAAATACGATGCCGACAGAAATTAATTTTCCCCTCCATGCTAATAAACCGAGGAGTTTTCAATAGAGATACGGCCTCCAAACGTGAGCAAGCTCGAAAGAGGAGATCACGCACGAGCATTTCCGGTTGGGTAAATAGAAAACCCGGCCGACCTGATGACCGAAAGCTGTGGCATTTTGATAAACATTTTTATGACAATGCTTGAATCAAGAAATTTATATGCCGCATCGAAAACTTAAATTATGTGTAACATTGTTTTAAATTAAGAATCGAAAGGTTATAATAGACTCTATGACCAATGAAAGTCTTGAGATGTAAGATCACGAATTTGCAGGCACGCCAGAAAACCTGAGATCTTACATCGCACGACATTCAAACTTAAGTTTAACATCATAATTAGGGTTTTATTGAAAATAAGTATGATTGGACCAGGTGCATGTCACAAATAATGTTACCATTGCAGAAATTTAAGTAAAATTGACAGTTATAACCCAATGTTATACAGAAGGTAAGCGACACTTCAATGTTATGTTCCTGTCAAATAAGACAACTTACCATATAAAATAAAAATGAGAATTTTTTTCCCCAATGAAGTACAATTTTATGTGGACACATTGCTCCTCACAACAGTTGTTTTCAGTTATGAATGGCACCGGGGTCACGTATCATTTGGCCTGAGGCATTAGTAGGGACCAAGAATAGAAGTCCCCTGAACTTACAAAAACTGACAAAAGGTGTAAAACACTTTGGAAATTTAATTTTGAATGAACAATTCAGAGGAGGAATCTCCTCGAGGTTGACACTTAATTAAGTGATTAACCTCTTGACGACCAGGCTCTCTCAGCCATACTCCTTGCAGCTACCAGCACGTCTTTTGCTTCCCTGCAGTGCACTGGGTTACTTCCCTGCTATCGCATTTTTAGCTTTCATGATTTCGCGAATTAATTTCAAATTAAAGAAAAAATATATTTTCATTAACATATTAGCAAATTATTGGAATTATAAGCAAACAGTGAGCATCCTTACAAAAATGTGCTTGTATTATAAAGGCCCAGGAATATCCTTACAGTACTAATAATTATTGGACTCCATGAAAATAATGGAATAATAGTAAGAATTACTATTATAAATAAGTAAAACTAATCCAATAATAACAAATATTTATTTGTACATATAGTATTACATTTATTATATATTATTTTCTTTATTATATATTATTCACTTCAGCCTTTTATTTGCGTTCTGAAAACGATTTTCTATCAACAGGTTAAAAAAGTGCAAAATAAAGCATGCAAACAAACCATTTTGGTGCCCATTCCGTAAATTTGGGTCAAAATAGAAATTTCTAATTTTTTGTATGCAAGTGAAATATTTTTTTACCAAATAAATTCGTAAATTTAACAGTTTTCCAGAAGTTTGGTGAATCGAAAATAAACTCGTCCCAGTCGTCAGTTTTTTTTTTTACTGCAACTTGTGCGTTCAACAAGTTTTTTTCCCCATAACAAATAATATTTTGCTACTTAATTTGCTGGGAGAAAGGGGGTGGGATGCACCTAAATTCGTAGATATAAAGTGGACATCGCACGGATGATTTTTTATAAAGTACTGTCGTAAGGGTTTTCTATGCAGCGCAAACACATTATGAGCGTAGCCTAATGTTTGTTGACATCGTCTGCACGCAAATGGCAACGCCACACAACAAACATTTTTGTTTTAAAAAATCAACAATTTAAATAGCTTTCTTTACAAGTCGCACAGTAAGCTAAAAAATGTGTCAAAACAACTCTAAATAGATTTGGATTTGACGGACGGACAGCCCGTATTTGTTAGGCCTAATTAGCAGAAGCGAGCCGGTCGGAGCAGCTCACGTAATCGGAAGGCCGGCGCGATCCTCACGGCATGAATTTGGCCGGTCGGTCGGGCGGGCGGAAAATGATCGTAATGCAAAGTAAATACGAAGCGTTTTTCTTACCTTGGACTGTGTAGACCTCTGCTGGACTTTCGTTGACGTTGAAATTGAAGTCTGGAGCACTGTATTTATCACTTTAGAGCACATTTCTCACAATAATATACACAAAATATTGAAAAAACCGGAACCACACGGCCCACTCAACTGCTACCGTATCCTACAGTTTAGCAGCGCCATTGTTGAACCTAAACGTCCGTAATTTTATCCACCAAAACCGCCGTCGTATGTATTGTCAAATTCAATTGGTTAACTGTTTGTGACGTCAACACGGTTCAGGCCAATAATACGATGATACTGGCCGAAAACAAACTAGCGATTGGCACGATACCAGACAAAAGAACATTCATTGTTGTAGGATGGGGCAGCACGACGTACATGCGTACGCCCTGGTAGCGCGCCATTGACAATGTATGACGTACATGCGTACGCGCTGGTAGGCAAGAGGTTAAGAATCAATAATGAACTTTTGATTTTTCTCCCCCTCATTTAAGCTCATACTAGAATTGTGTGATTGAAATGCATTGGTTAAAAAGTTGCTAACACCGCCTCAGGATGGCGCCGCTAGCATTTGATTATAGTTTAAGAGATGCAGCATCCAAAGCTCAGATACGAAAAATTCGTATAGCACGTTTGGCTAAGATGACAAAACGAAACTCGTTGAATACAGTTACTGAAATTGAATTAAAATAAGAGAAATACAAATAATTCCCGTTTGAGATGAATTTTTTTTTTTGATTGTATAGAAGAACAATCAGTATGGATAAGAATTGCCAGTGTTAAAAAAAAATTTAATTTTTTTTTACAGTCATAATTTTACAAAATAGAATTATCAAGCTGTGGCATATGAGAATTACGAAATATAATGAATTCAAGTTGTAGAAAAATTCACTAAGACGTTCACAGGGCAGTACATCAGCCAGTGAACTTTGATACCCGATGTGGGACCACAACTGTCAACTGGGCAGAATACAGCCGTTGACGGCAACGTCAACTGGGCAGAATACAGCTGTTGTCAGTCATTTGTGGTCACACCATCGTAATTGTACCCGAGTCTACAATTACAACGAACAATTGTGGTCACAACCTTGATAATTCGAGCAAAGGATTTGGTTATAGCGACCAATTGTGGTGTTTGAAGCAGACGCAATGATAACATTGAACAATTGTCGTCACGCCAATCGACTTTGACGTTTCTAGTAGAGGATTTGGTTATAGCGACCAATTGTGGTGTTTGAAGCAGACGCAATGATAACATCGAACAATTGTGGTCACGCCAATCGACTTTGATGTTTTAGCAGAAGATATGGTTATAGCGACCAGTTGTGGTGTTTGAAGCTTACGCAATGATAACATCGAACAATTGTGGTCACGCCAATCGACTTTGATGTTTTAGCAGAGGCTATGGTTATAGCGACCAGTTGTGGTGTTTGAAGCTTACGCAATGATAACATCGAGCAATTGTGGTCACGCCAATCGACTTTGACGTTCTAGCAGAAGATATGGTTATAGCGACCAGTTGTGGTGTTTGAAGCTTACGCAATGATAACATCGAACAATTGTGGTCACGCCAATCGACTTTGATGTTTTAGCAGAGGATATGGTTATAGCGACCAGTTGTGGTGTTTGAAGCTTACGCAATGATAACATTGTAAGGGCTTTTTGGCCAAAACCCTTTTGGAGAGGATACCGGGACTCCAGCTGTCAAAAAAACCTCCGGGAAAAATAGTTTTCACGAACTCTAGTTTAAGTCTTGGTGCCCCCCGCCCTTGACTTGTCCGACCTCCAACTTCAGACCACAGTATCTACTGGAGTTACCATCCGAATTGACCCATCATAGACTTTCTTAATAGACACAATTTCCTTCTACCATTCTGCGAAAACAGAACTCAAAATTTCCTTCTGGTTCTCCAGCTACATGCTTAAGAAAAAGTCACCAAACTGTGCCGTGACGCACACACTACCGGTCATCGTAACTCCAACCAGTTTGTACATTTGTAATGATTTCTTTTCGATTTTTATAGGCATAAAGCCGACCTATTTTAGATTAGTTATAGAATAGGAGGAGCTTCCTTTCCAAAGGTACTTAACCTCCTAAATAGGATGTGAACTTGTCAAGTGTGATATTTTTTATTTTGATTTGTAGCGCTCACAATTTTTATGAAAAATTTCCATGATATCTAAGTTCTGCCACTGCAAAGATAAAGCCCCACCTTAAATGCGTTTTAGCATTTTTTCACTACGTTAATTATATACTCTTTTACTATTTTTACTTGCCCCTTGAACACAGCTATGGTGCTCGGCTTAAAAAGATTTTTACGGCAATTTTACCGGACGCCATTTTTTGTTTTTGTTTATAAATATGGATACGAAAATCGCCGAGGGTGACCACCCACAAATCCCAATGCATTTATAGCTGAATATTCCTTCTATTAAAACCATCCAGTAATGAGATCTGTTTTCTACTACCATTAAATGGATATTCTGTGCAAACACTTCGTCCCCCCCCCCTTCCTTCAATAGTTGCGATACCTAATATCGTAGTTCGGACTGTTGCGTTTCCATCAACTCACCAAACCCTTCCAGAACTCTAAACCCTCAACGGCTCCAACGGCCCGAAATCCAGCCACTCAGAGCTCCTAAGTTCCGGCCAATCAGCGCCAACTCACCTGTCTCTACCTTTTAAAGGCCCATCCAGATCGTTACACCTCTCTCTAAAGCCCTCACGTAGTACAGCTCGTTTTGGGACTCGAACAAATTTCCCTCTCCCAAGCCTGCCTGCCTCGATTGCCGCCAAACCGTGCAGTCATCGCAGACGTCCGCTCCCACCCTCACCCATATATACCACCAGCCCTGCAAACCCAAAGCTAGCACAGCTCACAGATCTCAGACTAGGAGGTGGTCACACCGATCGGGACCGGAACGATGCCATCCGATAGTTGCCATGCCGGGCACGATGGTTGTGGTTCGTATCACGTAGTTTAAATTGAAAGTTTTTATTTAGGACCCCCAAATCTAAATTCATAGTTTAATTTTAACTCAACTCCTAGTTTGAAAATTTATGTTTTAACTTGGTACATCGGCAGTTTCTGAACTTAGTTAATCATAAATGTCAGGGTGGTTCCCTTCCTAAAAACCAAGTTTATCTTACTTATTTTAAATAATTTAATTTAAGTGAAAGTCCTGCTTAAATTGCTAGTGCTCCCGTTGAGCCGATCTAGTTCAGATTTAACTGGAAGTTTTAGTTGAGTTTGTGCGCAAACAACATACTGTAGGCGTATTGTAACTTGCGGCTGCTTTTACTTTAGGAGGTTGAAAAATACCTAAGTGAACTTTCTTGATGTGAAAGGTAACTGTTTTCTTAAACGCCAAAGTTCGTTTGTTGAATTTATAAATGTAAATTCGTTGTGCTTTATTTTGAAAAGCTTTCAGTGTAAAAACTCGTGATAAATTGTAAAGTGCTTTTTATTCTTACTGTCTATAAATAAAACCAAGCGTTTTAAACGTCAGTTGTTTTTACCCAGTTATTAATTGTAGAGTTAAAATATTACGTAAATCCCCTTTTATTCTTAACTCAGGATTTTGCTGCAATTAATGTCACTCCACCATGGTGGCAGCGCATACCGTGTAATTTAATACTTATTAGCCTACGTAAATTGATAGGATATTTTCGCTCCGTTCCCTACATCGGGCCCATAGCCACGACTGTGCTTTGATAAACCAACAAATCACCGAAAGTATTATTTTAATCAAGACCGAAGTCTACCTGATGTCGGGGATGTTACAAGCACCTCAGCCGTCGTAGCATCCGCCGTTACAACATCGAACAATTGTGGTCAAGCCAATCGACTTTGATGTTTCTAGCAGAGGATATGGTTATAGCGACCAGTTGTGGCGTTTGAAGCTTACGCAATGATAACATCGAACAATTGTGGTCACGCCAATCGACTTTGATGTTTCTAGCAGAGGATATGGTTATAGCGACCAATTGTGGTGTTTGAAGCATACGCAGTGATAACATCGAACAATTGTGGTCACATCAGTCAACAATAGTAATTGTACCGGAGGTTACAATTACAATGGCCAAGTGCAGTGAAATTGCACCGAACAATTGTGATTACACCAACGCAATCACAACGATAGCAGAAAGCAAAAATTGCACCGAATATTTGTGATTACACCAACGCAATCACAACGATAGCAGAAAGCAAAAA
>JAHWFP010222368.1:0-34268 GCA_023313725.1 Lithobius niger | reverse complement strand
AACAACTCGTAAAAGAACTTCACAAACCAACCAGAAAAAATTTTCTGAGACGGAAAGTGATTGTACTGAACCTGAACGATCTTTGGCAGGCTGACTTGGTTAAAATACCTTACGCTAACCTAAATAAAGGGTTTAACTACTTACTAACCTGCATTAATGTCATGTCCAAGTTCACTTTGGCCAGTTCCCTTAAATCTAACTCCGGCATAGACGTTACCAAAAGCTTTCAAGAAGATACTCGCTGAAGCAACACCCCCTAAAAATTTACAAGTCGATTTAGGTAGTGAGTTCTACAATAAAGACTTTTAAAGCCTACTCAAGCGCCATAAGATCAACATGTACGCTACACACTCTGAAAAGAAAGCGAGCGTGGTAGAACGTTTCAACAGAATACTGAAAACTAGAATGTGGAAAAGATTCACGAGGCAGGGGACTTACTGGTGGATAGGCATTATTGACGAGTTAGTTTCATGGTACAATGACACAGTTCACTCCGCAACTAAACTAAGACTGAGGGAAGTAACCAGACGTCACGAATCGTTGCTGAGAATAAGTCAAAACAATTGTTGAAAAAACCCAAATTTGACATTGGAAATAAAGTCAGAATTTCTACAGTTAAGAAAATTTTTGATAAAGGGTATTTACAAAATATTACTGAGGAAGTCTTCACGATCCGTAAAGTGCAAAAAACCGAACCTGTTACTTATTTATTAAAAGATGAATTAGATGCGGCGGTGCTCGGAGGTTTCTACTAACAAGATATTCAAAAAACTCTTGTTCCCGATTTATTTTTAGTGGAGAAAGTATTGCGAAAAAAAAAAGACAAAGATGGAAAAATGCTGTACTTCATTAAATGGAAGGGATACGATTCAAAATTTAATAGTTGGACGGATAATGTTAGCAGTTTATCATCTTAAATAATTTCCACTTGATTTTTAAGTACAACATATATTAACAGTTTTAATATTAATTTTCTTTCATTCATTTTCTTTTTCTAGCTGCGATCATTTCCTCTGACCTAGATTTTCTGTCGCACATTTCTTACTAATAGCAGCAGCCATTTTATCGAACCTAGCTTTTCTCTGTTCAACAGTTTCCATCGCAAGTTTTTTACGAGAAGTAGTGGCTCTTTTTCTCTTATTAGCCAGACCTTTTTCTTCTTCGCTTCGTTTTGTTATTTCACCGGCTGATGCTTCTTCCCCCCCCCCCCAATCTTTCTCCAGTGAATCTCGTTCTTCAGCTTCTTCATCCTCCATCGGATCTATTATGTTGTCTACAAAATCGTGCGCTATGCTGGTTTTGTAGTGACCATGCACTAACGTATTTATTCCATCATCCAGTACGAATCACTTATCATCGTAGGGGGATATGGATGATTTTGAAATTTCAACCGTGGCGAGCTGATGATCTTTACTTTGAATGCTCATCCAAGCGGCGTTTGAAGATGTTTTCGAAAATATTGCTTTTTGGTAGTCTTCATGACTGACACTTTTTTGGATAAATACTTTACTAATCCTTTTAGCTTTTGTAATGCTCTCTTCCCCTACTAGAACTGAGTACATTTTTGCTTTCAAGCCTACAAATTCTTTCACCGGGATGCCAGTCTCATCTTTCATTTTTCCCAGCACTTGTTTGTTTTTAACGCTGTATAGAGGATGAGACGGATCGTAATTGCTGGTGTCGAATATATCTGACTCAGTTTTCATGTCCTGGTAGAAATCATCAGTCTCTACATCATAGAACAGACTGTCGGTGTCTGTGAAAAGTAAACGTGCATGGTCTCCATATTTTGGACGCATGAACTCTTAGTGAAATTTATACATTGTGAGTTTGGAAAGTTCGAGGATCCAGAAACCTGAGTACGTCGGTAAGTCACACTTGATGTTACGAATTCTCAAGTGTACTTGTACGAGATTTTCGTTGAGGATCTTGAACGAATCCACGTGTGGTAGAGTGCTGTACTTGATTGATTTTTTTTAGATTGTCGGAAAACTTCACGGATAAATGCCCCGATTTGTTTTCCATCGTTTTTCCAAATACTGAATTATTTTTTTCAGTTTGAAAAAATCTTTTTTGAAGGTCGTCGTTGCTAGTTGACGCTTCTCGGTGTTAAATTCTGTGTAAGATTTTAGCCATTGCTATTGACGAAATTTTAGAATTCTGTGAATACCTTTCAAAATTAAACCATGCTTCAAGTAGAATTGTAAATCGTTGTAATTAACTATATAGTTTTTCTTCGGGAGCAGGTTAGTCGTCAGTTTGGAAGCAGAAACGATCTTCTTGTTTCCTGCCATTTCTTTCATGAAAGGAGACACGAGTTTTGGCATTATTTTCCGGAACTTAAGGATAATCGTTGTGATCGTCGTGTAGCTTGGATGGATAGTCCCAAGTCCACTTCCAATATATAACCGTATTCCAAATCTTTTTCAACCGATGCCAAGCAAAATTCGAGAATTTCTTTCCTCGTCATCCAGCTCAATACGATCGTATGGAAGGAATTCAGTCATGGCTAGTCCGTATAAGTTGTTGACATTCAAATCTACTAGATACAGACTAGGTAGATTCTAATTGTAGGTGTCTGGCAGGTATTTGTTATTGGCGATCGAGTGCCTTTTTGACACGAAAGTAGTTCCACCACTGATACCGGAAATTATATAGTTATGTGTAAACAGTTCTAGTTCGGCTTCAGTTTTTTTCAATGCAGCTGCCCAACTAAATCCTGATGTGGATAGTTAGTAGCATGGATCTATGCCATCATTGAGCAAACATGTTTCCCTGAAAGTGTGAAAAACGTCGGCTAGAAGATACACATCGATCATCTGATATATAAGATGATAATTTTTAAAAACCTTCTCTTTCGCAAGTTCCAAACTGATGTAGCGTGATCATACTCTGCGTCAGTGATGCCTTGACCTCATAAAGTGGAGAAGAATGCCGCTTTAGGAGTTAATTTCCGTTCTTCAAACACATCCATAGACTGCACATACTTGTACAGGTAGTGGCCGTTTTGCGTCAATAAATGCGAGACCTCTCCCGACTCGAACCAATTCAAGAGCAGTTTTTATGATGTTGAAGGGTCGATCTTTCTTGTGGTTTTTAGCCAAAGTTTCCAGCAACGAAGATAGAAAATTATAACTGTCTAAAAAACGTAACCTAACCGAAGAGTTCTTATCATTGAAGCAAAAGTACCTAGTAATGGTCATACTCGAACGTCCACTCCCGAAGGGAAATTTTTTCCTGCTGAAATCAGTAGATGCACGTCGTAGCCTTCTAAATTATGGAAGACGATCGGGATAGTATTTATGCTCCTTGCATTATGCTCTTTGCATCCAGATTGCATTTTACGTGAGAAGCACCTCTGAACTTTCCCGTGAAGTGACAGTGATTTCTCACTTTCTTCAGCGAGAGATCATCTTCAAACATGACTTTGTTGCAGTAGTAGCACCTATCAGCTTTCAAAAACTGAATGTCCTTTTCGGGACTCATCATCAGAACCTTTGGCTACGATAAAATCTTAGCAAATTTGTTAATTTCGATATTCATACATTCGTAAAACTTATCCACTGCATCCTCACCGAAGTAGAATTTTTGACTCACGATTTCATTTTCTGGACCAATAACCACGTATCCAAAACTATTAGGTGAATGCAAACTGACTTTGGTAGACAAACTCAAAGATGGATCGACATTACTAGTTTGTACGGGTCTGAGCATACCTTCAAAATCTGCATAAATTACCCAAGGATGAGGATTGCATCTGTTATAGTGTAGAAATTTTAATGTGTTATTACCAGGTGGTAGGAAAGTGAGTACTTGCTCCTTATTCAGTCTCACACATTTACCTACATGCTCTATCATGTATCGGTTTTTAGTAAAGACCACAAAACAGTTACGGCAGTAAAATTTTCTGTGTGTTCCAACACCTTGAAATCGGAGTAGCCTATCAATATCGAGGATGCCATAGTAATGACTATTTCCTTTTTCGTCGGCTATTAATAACAAGTCAATTACTCCTTTCATGTTTTTGTTCACTCTCACCGGATGTAATCCTATCGAGCCCTTATACGAAATTACGTTAATGGATAAATTGTAGGCCCGTTAGAAGGAATCAATTTGTCATAGACTCACGGGAAACTTCAACATGGAATGGTCTACAGTATTCAAAAATGGTTCGTAATATTTAACCTCGGTTTCGTAGCACTTCATTTTAGCGGCTAAAATTGAATACAGAAAGCACTTTTCGTCAGAATTTTCCAAATTTACTATAACTTAGCTTTTCTTGCGCAATGCCCTTGGAACTAGGATGTAAAGGATCGATTTTTGCTACTTTTAGGAGCATACCATAAACTTTCGAAATGCGCCAACCACTGCCTTTTTTTCTCGAAAGCCTTGACGGATTTTGTATTTTTTGCAAGCATTCTCCAATACTTCTGACACGTCAGATTCGTTTTAAATGGTTGTATAGAGGGACCAGAAAAAGGGTCACGGGAAGTTGGAATCCCTGGAAAAATCTATGATTAAACACAGTTGAACTTTACAATTGGTCAGTTCATCCAAGCAGGTCCTAATAAGAAGTTCGAGTGGATGATGGAGTAGATGGACCGCCACAGATGGGTCGGCACATTCAATTTCTCTGGAATAAATTCACATTTGCCAAAGTGCAACTTACTTTACCTTCGATATCATTTAACTCCTTTTCGAAGAGTAAACACACTGGTCAAAGATTGGATGGATGGATGGGAAAATGATGGATCAAATCTTCCTGAGTTCTGTAGACATTTCCACAGTACACACACGTAAACGATGATTTTGAATTTATTTTCTTTTTCTCGAAAGAAAAATCATTCATTCCTTTTATTTTTATTCTTTTATTATATACGAAATAATTTTCCAAAGAAACATGAAGAAAAAACTACATCCGGACTGAAATTTATTTTTTCGGATCTCCAGAAAACTTAGAACTTAGAAAATCTTAGAAAATGTTGAAAAACTTGGAAAAAACTTGGTGCAGGTTCCCTGTTGATATGGTGCATGTAGCCCTGCCCAACTGCACCGAGGCTGGGAGGCCGTGTTTGAGTCCAGAACTTCATCCGGACTGAATATTTATTTTTCCGAACCTCCTTATATAGGGCCCTCCTTGAAAAAAATTCTGCGTTTTCCTTTTTTCTTTATTTTGATTGATGAAGAAAGGGGAATTCCCTTTTTTCTTTATTTTGATTAGTTGGAGAAAGGGGAATTCCCTTTTTCTTTATTTTGATTGGTTGGAGAAACAGTAGTTTTGATTGGTTGGAGGATCCTATATAAGGTGGTACGAGAAAATAAAATTTCAGTCTGGATGTAGTTCTGGACTTGAAAACACGGCCTCCCGACCTTGGTGCACTTGGGCAGGGCTACATGCACCATATATGTAGGGAACTTCCCTCACCCCCCCCCCTCGAATTGTAATACCCCCATTCGAATTGTAGTAACCCCCTCGAATTGTAGTACCACCCCTCGAATTGTAGTACCCCCTCGAATTATACTACCCCCATGGATTGGTGGATTTGTGAGTATGTTTGTTTACAGACACTTGTACTTAAAGACAAGTGCATGTTAACAGAAACTTGTCTTAAAAGATATTAAAAAAAATTCTCACCTTCCTCCAGATTGACGAAAACTGGAAAAGGGTAACAAAAGGCACTTTTTCACCCTCCTCCAGATTGAAGGAAAACCGGAAGTGACGTCATTACCCCACTTTTCATCACGTGATCAGAAGTGGGGGCTATACATCACCACATCATTGGCATTACCACCACTTTTATCACTTGATCAGAAGTGGGGGGCTATATATATCACCACATCAGTACCCCTCCACTTTGATCATGTGACTGGAAGTGGGTGTAAGAATGCGTGTATATGACCTGAAAACGGAAAAAGGTAGTAAAAGGCACTTTCTCATCTTCCTCCAGACTGACGAAAAACGAAAAAAAGGTAGCAAAAGACATTTTTCCACAATCCTCCAGATTTACAAGAACCGGAAGTGACGTCATTTCCCACTTTTCATCACGTGACCGAAAGTGCGCCATTTACCAACACTTTGATCACGTGACCGAAAGTGGGGTACGAGTGTGTGTATATGACCTAAAAACGAAAAACGGTAGCAAAAGTCACTTTTTCATTCTCCTCCAGATTGAGAGAACCGGAAATGACGTCATTACCCCACTTTTCATCACATGACTGGATAAGGTACAACATTTGACCTTCGACCTAATTTGACCCAAATAAAGGTCAAAAAGGTCAAAAGTTCCGAATTTTTCCACGAATTTGAGTGGATTATTAAATTTTTATGGTATCTTGTCAAGTTTGGTATCAAACGAAAGGTGTCTGTCCGCAGACCATTAATTAATTATAATATTTGACCTTTGTCAAATAGAAGGTCAACATTTTAAATTTTTGTCCCAAAATTCACAGAACTAGTGAATATTTACTATGCTATCTTGTATAGTATCAAATGAAAGCTGTTGACCTGTTGATCATTATAAATTTACCTTTGACCTCATTTGACCCACTTACTAACGACTTTTAAACATTCACAAGGAATCGCATATCATGTTACAGGTTATTTAAAACAGTCATTGGCTTATATCAGGAGCCGATGAAGCTAACCCCCTCCCCCAAATGTGTTCATTTTTTTCTGCTTATATATATACCAGCAAAACAATTGTAGATGCATAGATGCGATTTGCAAGATGTTCTATTACGACCAGGAGGAGTTCTTTTAACAATAGGATCCTATATTGAAAACAGTATTGACAACAGTTTGGTAAAGGTAGAATTATATCATCACCAGACAGTACCAAAAAATACTGCTAGAAAACCACGTCAAAAGAGCTATCCAAGCTCATCTAACCGTATTAGAGATTCTCTCTACATGTTCTGTTTCATGCATTTTCGAAAAAGTATCCATCTATCAAAGCATGCCTTGAATATAAAGCAAATTCGTTTAAATAAGGTATGTGCGGAAAGAGATGTGAAAAACATTCCACTTATTTACAAAGAAGTCTCCAATATTTTGAAGATAGAATATGTCATTAAAGCTTTTTAAGAATTCGAAGCTGCTGATGCCACTAATCCAATCTCAGTTGTGCTTTTGCAATACATGCAGATGGTGGTTGATCTTTGGGATTTTACTAGAAGTGTGCGATCTGGGATTTGCACCTTACTTCACTCAAGGAACCAGCAAAGTATTTCTTTGCCAATGACAAGAGAAACTATGCAAAAACCCTTACAATTTATTTAGCCGACATGAATGATTTAGGGGAAAATGCTCCAGAGATACTTGCTGAATTTGAAAAAGGCGATTGGAAAGTTTACAAGACCATGGTGCCGTTTTGTAGTTTTGGTGGCGACCACGCATTGGAGTGCATCAACCGAAGCATGAAAGTGTTAAGAGATATTCGTGGTATACCCTTAATCCCTGTGCATCTGCAAGATCTTTTCTTGTAGCACCTAAAATGACACGGTTGACAAGTGAAGCACAGGACGTGGCTGTTGTAAATACGTCAAGAAATCTAAAAAGCATCACGAGTTAAACTTATAGCAACTTTACAAACAATCAATGACAGTATACTGAAGCTTCATATCTATTTCAAGGCGTTATTAAATCCGTTTGAAGACGACACAGGACAGATGCTCAACCTTGTTACAAAGACATTAATGACAGACGACATCAAAGTCATTGTACTTAGACAAAATGAAGTAGGACAAAAACTATATGTACAGTTCCTCGAACGAAAGAGTACATAAGACTTCAGCGAATATATGGGACAAAATATCTAATATTATAACAAAAACTTGAAATGTGTAAAAATTTAGCCAATAGAGTTGAAGTGAAATAAAAAAATTCGATGGTGGAATTGAAAGAAAGTAACACATTACTGGTTTGAATGTTGGTTGTGGCACGATCTCGTCTATGAATATATCTAAAGCTATGAATTGGCTCCTACGAATTTTCTCTGATACCACGATCGCTTTTTGCCATCGGTGACATGATACAGAATTGCTCAAACAAAAGCGTACTTTCGATAATTCTTGAAGAAAAGCCACAAGAAATAAGTGCATCTGTTAGTCAAGACCTAGATAAAAACCTTATAACGTTTCAATGGCAGAACTGAAGTTCTTTCATAAAGAACTTCATGTTCTGACATGTCCCCAACTTTCCACTTCCTTTATGATTGCTATTTATCGAAAGTATGTAACGTACCATGAAATTCATGTTGTTTTTGACCGATACGATATATCGAGTCCTTGAAGATCGCGACAAGAGAAAGTCTGATGGACTCTTTCGAGGAACTGTACGTACAGTTTTGTCGTACTTAATTTCTTCTAAGTACATGGACTTTGATGCCATCAGTCATTACTGCCATTGTATAAAGGTTAGGTACCGATCCTGTGTTGACTTCAAACTATTTAATAACTCCTTCAAATAGTTATGAAGCTTCAGTGTGCTGTCATTGATTGTTTATAAAGTTGCTAGATTTAACTCGTGAAGCTTTAGATTTTTTTGATATATTTACATCAGTCATTTGTCCTGTGCTTGACTAGCTAACCTTGCCATTTCAGGTGCTATTCTTGCACATGCACTGGGATGTAAGGTTTATCCACGAATACCTCCAGATACTTTAATGCTTCGGTTGATGTGCTCCAATGCGTGGGCGCCACCAATACTACAAAACGGTACCATGGTCTTGTTCACTTCCCAATTGCCTTTTTCAAACTCAGCAAGTATCTCTGGAGCATTTTCCCCTAAATTATTTATCTCAGCTAAAGAAATTGCAAGAATTCTTGCGTGGTTTTGCTTGTCATGGGCAAAAAAATACTTTGCTAGTTCCTTAGGTGAAGTAAGGTGCAAATCCCAGGTCGCACACTTCTAGTAAAATCCCAAAGATCAACCACCATCTGGATGCATTGCAAAAGCACAACTGAGATTGGATTAATGGCATCAGCAGCTTCGAATTCTTAAAAAGCTTTAATCGCATATTCTATCTTTAAAATACTGGACACTTCTTTGCTGGTATATATAAGCAATGACCGTTTTGCCATTACCTTAACATGATACGTGATTCCTTGTGAATGTTTAAAAGTCGTAAGTAAAGTGGGTCAAATGAGGTCAAGGGTCAATTTATAATAATCCACAGGTCAACGCTTTCATTTGAGACTATACAAGATAGCATAGTAAATATTCACTAGTTCTGTTGAAATTTGCGACAAAAACTTAAAATTTTGACCTTCTATTTACCTGTATTAAGGTCAAATGGGGTGAAAGGTCAAATATTATAATTAATTAAAGGTCTGTGGACAGACACCATTCGTTTGATACCAAACATGACAAGATACCATAAAAATTTAATAATTCAGTCAAATTCGTGGAAAAATTTGTAATTTTTTTTCTTTTTGACCTTTATTTGGATCAAATAAGGTCGAAGGTCAAATGTTGTACTTTATGAATAATCTGTGGACCAACACCTTTCATTTGATACCAAACATGATGGGGGTTCACTAATTTTTCTACATAGTCCTATTTTAAGGAGGGGTACATAATTCCCCACACCTCACCCCCCCCCCCTGCTAAAAATGCGGGGCTGACACCAAAGATTTTTTTAAAGCCTGTGACCACACTAACACTTTGCCATAAGTGGCATGTTTCTCCCATGAAAATTGCACGGAATTCAAATTTCTGACCACTCCTGCCCACAGTTCTCCATTGGATCTGTCGTCTAACTCCTCCCGCAAAGACCAAAGCGTCACTCGCAGTGCGGTCCGGGACATCGTACACGACACCGTCCGTAAGCTACACAACCCAATGCCTCCACCGTCATGTACTTCTTCCGTCTGCAACGCCCACACTTAAGATTGGGTTGCTTCGACATACAGCCATGAGGGACACAAACGTGTCGCCTCTCCTGTACCGGCTACCCACAAGAAAAGAATTACACACGACACTTCTCTGTCGGCCCGCCCGACGTCAAAAGCCGACCCTCAGTCGCCGACCTAAAGGAGAATTCATTTCCCGGACGACACTTCGGACGACACGTCTATGTCGCTCGGTGCGCTCCTCAAAACCGTAGAAGAGACAGTACTGGACTGCTTTTTATTCAAACCCTCGCAATCTATGGACATCATCATCCATCGAAGCCTCAAAACTGGATTCGACTTTGCCTTATGGGACAAGGACTCCAAACCACGTAACCTTCTCGGACAGTCAACAACCTTATTGACATGCCTTCTCCGAAACGAAGGCTCTCTGCTCGGCAAGGGCGACCCCATCATCCTCGACAAGGAGCCGCCTGCCCCTCGACCCGGCCGCGAGAACAGCTTTTTCTGGTCGTTCAGGGATTAGACCTCGAACCCTCGCAACTTTGACACATGCACGGAATGCGAATTTCTGTGAAGCGAATCAAAATGGACTTTGGTACTGCTCTCTTTATTCTCAAAAAATCCGACATTCCGACCTTCGTCCTATATGAAAACGACAAATGTTTACGTATTAGCTTATGCGTGGCCTCGTAAGCAGACATCCTCAACACTGCCGTCAACGCCTTGTGTGAAAATCTTTCTATGGACTGAAGAAATTCGTAACCTGTCGTCCCTAATTTCCCAACTTTTCCAGAAGGCTAGCTTTGCAACCTACCATTCATTAACTGGGCAACAAGAGCGCTCTTCAACAATACTTTACTCCTCCGCAAAATATCCCTGTCATCCGCCAACAACTTGAACGTTTCCACACGACACCGACTCCGCAATCAACCCATCCATGAGTCGGACACCCTTTTCCGCGGCCTTATCCCAACCCTGGCCCCACACTTGGACATCTCAAGAAAGCCAAAACCACAAAAAATCAACTGCTCCTTTCAGAAGAACAAGCAACCCAATCCACGTTCCCCAGCGGACGACTGGTACACAAACACGGCCTCAACGCCTCCTGTTCATCCGAAAGACAATTCCTCCATTCAGCCGAGAAACCAACAGCTCTTTCGGACCAACCCTTCATGCTCCTGCTCCGGCCAATGCAACCAGCAGAAGGGAGCCGCAACCCCCGACCGCCGAAGTCGCCACTTGTGACCAGGAGGTAGGAGTAACTATCGCAAGAACCAACAATGACGGCTCCCTCCTTTCCTGCCTTCCAGTCGGCGCAAGACTCCACCACTTCTTCCCGGCCTGGCAGAAACTAACTCGCAACTTGGAAATTCTTTCAATCATAAAACATGGCTTCTGGCCGACACTCCTAAAACATCCACCACTATCGCCCTCCCCCCATGGGAATTCTCACCTCCAATGACACAATCCCTTTCGTTAGAAGCCTCAGCACTCCTGCGGAAAGTCGCAATCAAAGAATGCGTCAACCCAGGCTTAGGCTTTTACAGCTCGGTTTTCACCCGACCAAAGAAATCAGGAGGCTCCCGTCTAATTTTCAACATGAAACCACTCAACCAGCACTTCAAAATGGAGACTCTCGAGTTCATTCGCCTCTCGTTCAAACAAAACGACTGGACAGTCTCGATCGACCTGGAAGACGCGTATCTCCATGTCCGTCTACATCTGACGATGACCCACTATTTCGTTTCACCTACGACAGAAAGGTCTATGAATTTCGCTGTCTTCCCTTTGGACTAAATGCAGCCCCAAGAATTTTTACGATGGTCTTAAAACCAGTACTGGCATACCTTCACCAACAACAAATCCAAACCAGCGCCTATCGAGACGACTGGGTTCTAAACAATCCGGACCCCCACCCTCTGGAACTCAACAGGGACAAAACATTTTCCCTACTAAACCACCTGGGCTTCGGTGTGAACCAAAATCACGTCTCACTCCAGCCCTAACATTTACGTTTCTCGGAGCCTTATTCGACCTACGAACGGCAAAAATATCCCCTCACTAGAACGAATAGAAGACCTCAGTCAACACATCCGTCTCTTTCGGCAACAAACAAGTTTTTCCGCCCGAGAACTGTCTTGCCTCATTGGAAAGATGGATGCAATGGCGAACCTAGTCCCTCACGGCTGATGGATTGTAAGGCCTTTCCACCACCACCGAATAGACAACGAGTCCATCAATCAACTCCAACAGGACAACCTAAACCCTTTCCGCAACGATTTTCCCTTCGAAACCCTGCTGTGGTGGTCCAAAATCACAACCACTCCACGAACCTTCACCCGATCTCATCTTCTTTACAGATGATCAAAAACGGGTTGGGGCTCACACATAGGTAATCAGGAAGTTTCCGACCTCTGGCCAACACCATGCAAAGAACACATCAACATCCTCGAGCTTCGTGCAATCCTGCTTGCCCTTCAACACTTCCTTCCCCAAATCCAACACAAAGTGATACAAATCCAAACCGACAACACAACAGCCCTGGCTTACATCAAAAAGGAAGGTGGAACAAAATCAAGATCCCTACACAGACTAACCTCGGAAATCTTCAACCTGTGCATACCAAACAACATCACTCTTCTACCACTCCACATCCCAGGCAACAGGAATGTGATTGCCGACTCTGTCACGACAGAAACCGCCAACAGGGGAATGGTGCCTAAGAAATCCATTTGCGAATCTGTCTTCTACATCTGGGGCACTCATGATGCTGGACCTTTTTGCCAAGAAGCACAATGCCAGACTTCCCCTCTACATAAGCCCGATCCCGGACGAAACATCAATAGCATTACACGCCCTAATATTCCCATGGCACAACCTATACGCTTATCTCTTCCCCCCCCCCCCCCCATTCAAACTGTTCCACAGGTCCTACGGAAAACGGGAAAAAACCAGAGCTTATTCCTCCTAATAGCTCCCGTCTGGTCCTCAGCAGCATAGTTTCCACTCCTCCTAGACCTTCTAGTCGACACTCAAAGAAGTCTACCCCTTCAACCAGATCTATCACAACAGAAAGGGTCAAAACTACACCCAAACCTTGCTAACCTCAACTTACACGGGTGGCTACTATCATCAAACGCCTCAAAAAGGCTGGAATTCATCAGGAAGAAGCAAAACGTATCGCCTCAAAGGCAACCAGAGACTCCACCAACCGCATGTACGACAGTCACTGGTCCAAGTGGATCCATTGGTGTATCACAAAACATACAAATCCAATCGACCCCCCCCCCTTTACCCGACCTCTTGAAGTTCTTCACAGACTTGTTCAACATCGACAAGCTGAAAGGGGCAACAATCCTAGTCTATCACTCCGCCCTAAACTCAGTTTTTAAAACAGGCAGCAGCATCCTGGCGCCATCAATCAACCTTCGCCTACCACTACCTGAGGGATATGTCGAGGGAAAAATCTGGACTACACCGGCTGGGACCAATCGTCGCAGCCAGAACCGTGGTCAAGCCCCCTTAAGCACTTAGAACAAAGCAGAAGCAAGCCATCCATGAAGGAAGCAAGCCACCCAGATGGAAGCAAGATCCACAAACAACGGTCTTTTTCAGGGCCACCAATCCCTACGAAAGATATCCAAATTCCTGATCCACAATATTCCAATAAAGTGCAAAACTTTTTTCCAGGAACATTTTTTGGGGGAAGCCTGCTTGCATCCCGAGGTGCCCATTCAGGCGGTGTCCACCACCTGTCTCGACGAGGTCTCCTGATAATGCTAAATTATCAGGTTAATATGTGTTGGCAAACAAGAAGGAACATTTTGCCGGCCCCCAGCCAGGCCGACTAAAAATGGTTTCTTTTTGCCTAAAACATACTTAACCTTACTCCCGCCCTACCTCCCCTCTCGAGTCACTGCCTGACAATTGAGAGTAAAATGAATGCCGAAAGCATCCGCGCTCTCACTTTTACAAGGGAGGACTGCGTCACGCATGCGCACTGGAATATGCAAGCAGGCGTCCGTGCACCGGAAGAAACCTCCAGGAGAACATCACATTCGAGGAATGTGTTGCTAAATTATCAGGTTAAGTATGTTTTAGGCAAAAAGAAACCATTTTTAGCCGGCCTGGCTGGGGGCCGGCAAAATGTTCTTAACCAGTGAGACGATATTGTTTTTTTTTTTACCTCGTATGCAAAAAAAATAAATTTTGAGATGATATTGGGTACATCCATACACGGATTTGAGACTTACCAGTGTACGATTTTATACATCCTATGCGGATTAAAGAAAAAATCAGGATAATTCTTTAATTACTTCCTAATGAGTGTTCAATCATTTCTGTAGCGAGATTCCATATTTCAGTATAGTCCTTATTTCCCCAATCAACAATTTTGTGTCATTTTCTTCGCGATTGGCTGCCATTTTTGGTAACGTGTTGGCGATAAATAAATGGATGTGTGCATCGCTCAAGTCAAGCAAGGGGCTGAGAGACAGGAGGTTCGTTTGCGTTACCAGTGCGGAGCTGCGGGGAAGTGCCTGGAAAAAAGAACGCAAATTGGACAAACGGTAACGTATCGTTGACGTAGGTGTTTGTGCACTACCACACTGATGTCACGTACACCACACCGCAAATGCGGCAACGTAGCGTCAACGCTCGTTCAAAAAACAGATATGTGCACCGGGCCTTGAGGCTTTTAAGTTCGTAGGTCAATAAAGTTATGCAAGGTGTTTCGGGGAGTTTTACTCAACCATCACCATAAATTACACCGTACATCATGAACACAATAATTAGAGCAAAAGCCCGTCACTTATACCACACGCATTATGGTTCTCGGCGTGGATTCCGAACAATGAACCATTGTTACAAAGCAATTATCGAGAGAACCCAGTGGGTTTTCCCAACAATGTACCAAGGAAAGTTTGTCGAAAGAATAGTTTCATTGTTGTCTGAAGGGGTATTTCGGAATCAAGCTAGAATGCAATTAACACAAGCAAATTTTAAGCTTATTCATGCTTATCTTCAATACTTTTTTATACTTATGAGTAATATAACCAAACCAATTTATTACCAATTTATTTATTTATTTACCAATTGAGTAATATTTCTTTGTTATTCCTGCCGATTTTACGTTGATTTGATTTGAAATTCGTTAACATAACACCAAAAACTCATAAAATACACCATAAATCATATATTAAACCAAAAAATCGTAAAATACACCATAAATTATAACCAGCTACGCAGCCACGACTCGAACTAACGATCAGCTAGTAAAGTAGGCTGAAAACTAAAACAAATCAGTTGGTGGATAGCTCTCACCCTACCCGAAGAAGGTTGCCTCCCAGAGAAGCCTAATGCTAGCTATGCTAGCACAACTGTCTGTCATATTTTGTTTATTTTTTTAATTTATTTGTGAAATGTACAGCTTTCAAATACAAGTTTTATTTGTTAATTTTACATTAAATTATTTGCATTTGAAAAACGTTAACATAATGTACCAATGGGAACACCACTACAACCATTCAACATTTGTAAATTCTGCACCAATTTTACTTGTAAACATTAACCAGTTCTACTTGAAAACTAAAACAACTTAGTTCGTGGATAGCTCTCACCCTACCCGACGAAGGTTGCCTCCCAAAGAAGCCTAATGCTTACCAGGCTGATACAACTGTCTGTAATAGTTTGATAATTTTTTTTATTTATTTGGTAAATATAGAGCTTTCAAATACGTTTGTTTATTTATAGAACACGTGCACACGTAATCAGTAAGTAAGTATTTATGGATTGTTTTCGATTCCGAAGTACCCCATCACTGTTCATACCGCGGAAACTGAACGTCGAATAGCCCCTTCAAACTTCTTCACCTAAAAAAATTTAAGAGAAGTTACCTGAAGGGGATTGTCATCGTCGAGTTTCCGCAGTATGATCGGTGATGGGGCATTTCAGAATCGAGTTGTAATCAATTAACTGAAGCTTCGCCGTTTAGGAAAAAAAAGCATTAGAGCTCGTATCCCTATACTCACAGGGTGAAGGTACACGAATAAAAACGGATCAGAGTTTACTCGAACGCAACGAACTATAATTTGAACTCCAATTCCAGGGAACAAGTACCGTTTTTGCTCAGTGGTTATGTAAGAAAGTGAACGCAATTTGTATTTGAAATGTTTAATGTTTGCGTGCGTGTGTATGTTTGTGTACACCTAATTTGCGTGTTATACAGGCACAGAAACCTTCACCAAACAAGCAACAACATTGCTGTCTTTGTGTAAACATTGTTGCACGCACAGTCGCCATCTCAAGCTTCTGAATTGAAGCTGCAAACCTATTTACGTTGCCTTTTGGACTTATATAATGTCAGACTGCCTGAGAGGGGCAGTCTGACATGTAAGTCCAAAAGGTAACGTAAATAGGTTTGCATCTGTATTTAACTTGTTGAGCCTCGGCTATCCATCTTTAATCCTTATTTCAATTTTATGTGTTCCATTCGTTTCACTTAGAATGTGGCGCGGCAAATAAGCGTCCTTCCAGTGGCGATTGGGAAGTGTATGTTTGTATGTATATATGCAAGTATTTAAATGCTTCCTATGGACGTTTCTTTTTGGCCGTGTCAGTATGGCTCAGTGGTAGGACCTCGGCCTTTGGTTTCAAAGGTTCTGGGTTCAATTCCCCGCTCAGGCAAAAAGGCAATGTAAATAGGTTTGCATCTGTATTTAACTTGTTGAGCCTCTGCTATCAGTCTTTAATCTGAATTAAAACTTCAGCACGATTTGTTTTTTTTGCAGCCACGACTCGAACAATTTGCGGTTGTTACAAGCAGGATAATCAACGTCGTCTCGGGAGATCTGGCAACAATAACTCGTGGCTGCACCACTCGCTGATTGTTGGCAGAACAGGCGCGAAGCCGTTGGTAATCCTATCGCGTTTTGCGATGTGATTTTTGGCCGTCCGTCAAATACTTTCGGCTGGATTCACGAACGCTCCCTGGATTCCGGTGAAGCTTCGCGCCTTGCGTGAGTATTTCTCATTGAGCCTTGGTTTTAATCCTGGCGTTGAGTTTTATAAACTTATTAATAAATTTTGAAGAATGTATTCTCTGAGTTTATTTGCTTAAACCCATAATTAGCAGAGTTTGAGCATTTGCGAATTTAATCATTTTTAATAATAACTGAAACCCTAAACCCTCTTTTCTGTTTTATAGTTTTCGTTAATCGTTCCTTTGAGTGTCATGTATGCTAATTTTTATTCTTGCATAAAATACTGCTCTCGACACCGTCCGAGAGAGGACTCGATCACATCACTCGCTCCGTCCTGCAGTCCTTGGTTGTTTAGAAGTCCCGACGATGGTCCCGTGAATTGGCGTGGGGGCGTTTGGTTCTACTATTTTGCAGTCGAGAAGAAGACATGGTCCACTATCCGTTCTTGTATGCCGAAACCGATTAGCCGTACGGACGCGTATGGAGTTCTCGTACAAATCTTCAAGGATGGGAGTGAACTACAACTCTTCCGATTATTAAGGTAATTATTTGCTACGCGAATCACCTTTGTGTAACTTTGGCTGCCAGAGAGGGATGTTTGATTCTGTCAAATTAGGCCATGCCTATGGTTTTGGTTTTTTCACGAGTGAAGCTTTAATTTCGTACAAAACCTAATCCGTTGTTCTCTTACCCGTGTTACAGAAATTTTATACTCAAGTGAGCTAATTGTGAACGTGTTTTTCATGAGCTACCGTTTACCCCCGCTTCGTGTTTATTCGTCCAGCGTTCAATTGTTTAGCATCTCTAGATCCCGGTATTGAATCAATGTCTACCACAGATTTCCTGTATTCCGTCACGAGATGAAATAGTTAAGACTTGTCCCGTTGCGAGAAGCTCTACCGATTTTTATAACGATTAGCGTGGGAGGCTCCGCTAGTTATATTTGATATACTCAGTGCTCAGACGTCGCTAAATAAATCAAAAACCCGTTGCGTGATGAACCACCTTTATTCACTTGTCGAACGCTTGAATATCTTATTCCAGTTAACTAATTCCCTGTTTAATGTTTTGTCAACACAAATGTTTAAACCTGTAAAATGCGGTGGTGATTGAATATTTAAATAAATCACTAAAACTGAGTTTTGTCGGAATATTTCTATCCCTAGCACGTAGACAATTGCCAAGTGTTCTTTTCCTTGTTTCAGCCGATTTTTCTCTAATTTCTAATACGTTCAAACATTGGTTTTCCGATGTATAAGGGAAATTGAAGTTCGGGGCCTCTCTGCAAAATAATATGCCGAGCGAGAATCATATTTTAACTACCCCCGCTGCCTCATTGAGTCTTGGGAAGATATCTGCCTCAAAATTCCAACTAAGAGTGCGATAATCCTATATTAGTTACATAAGTTCGTGTGATAACATGACTTAGGCCTAGTGTAGACTTAATAGTTCAGTTCAGAACTACCAGTCTTACAAGCTGCTAATGGGGCATTCAGTGGTAGTTGGGGGGGGGGGGCCCAAAGAACCCCTAAAGGTACCTTATATTTATGACATACGGTTAACGTTTGGTCTCGATATCCTTATTGCTGTTCTTCGGTCTTTCGAATAGAGAACTGTAGTACCTGACAAGTATGGGGGAGAGGGAATAGGTCGAGGCCGTTCCTTATATCGTACAGTAAATGGCCGATTTTGGAGTAAATTTTCGGTCTCGGTGCAAAAAAATTCGTAACTTTATAGTCTGCCAAGGTTAAGAAACGTTTTACCCAAATTGATTCCAAACAGACAGCTACAAAGCATGGGGGGGGGGGGGACTTAGGCCCAGTATTTTTTGCATAAGCTAAATCGATGTTCTTGTCACTGTGTTGCTCTTACTATACTGCATACAAAATCGTGGTCTGACATTCGGTACCTTCCTAAACGACGAAACATAGCGAACCAAACGCACCACTATTGGTGACAGTTTGGCTCATTCCCTGTTAATATCATTGTTGATACGGCTTGATTTGCCGTCAACGTCGTCAGCGATGAATCTGTTTCCGGCAAAACTGTTACCTCGCGCATGCTCAAACCTCCACCCCAGCAAACCACCTCCCTGAGATGGTTCGCAATTTGGCATTACTCTCGCCTGGTCACATCTATTAACCAATCCTGGTCAAATCTATTAGACAGGTCTGGTCGCAGTGAAGGCATGGCGTATCGAATACTATGCTGAGCTTGTTGAGCTGTGTTGTAGTTTAGGAAAACACTAAACGGCTGACGCAACATCACTGCGCACGTGCGATGCCAAACTGTCTCTAACAGTGGTGCGTTCCGTTTGGTCTGTTCGGTGCTTTAGGAAGGTACTGAAGGTTTGGAAAAGCTACTGTCACTGCCCAATCAAATTGTGTGGAAGGAGGAGAGATGATCATCGAACCCCTTTTTTCCCGTTCTGCTATATCCTAACTTTATAGTAACAACCCCTAGAAATAAAACAGGTTGTGCTGATGGACACAACCCATTTGATTTCTGGATGTTTAAATATGAATTAGTATATTTGAAAAAGTTTGAAGGAACTTAACTGCCGATACACCGTTCTGAAAGAGGGTTTTGGCTGTCTTCAATTTACGTCATTACATAAATGGATCCATTTTGATCAGTCATGGTAGGAACTTCAGAGTCGTAGAATAGGATATGGTGCGGATGGTACCAAATCCAATAGGGTTTCAATAAGATCATACAGTGGGGAACTTCGGGGAGCTACAGGAGCCTATACTTCCATATGGGTAACGGCTGCTATGTACTTATTTTTTTCTACTTATTTTTTTTTCTGCGCAAGAATGCACAAAAGTTAGACCTTAGTCGGAAGGATTCCGTTGGTTGTGCGCCAATCAGATAGTGAACAATCGTTAGGTCTTCTTAAGTGTTAAGATACCTCGAGCTCGAAACCTGTTGTTCTAAATACCCACACATACTTCACGGTTGACCATCATCGTGCAAACCTAAATTCTTAATTATTGATTCAAAAAGAAAATGGCAATCAATAGCTGTGCGTATTGCTCACAGGCTGGAGCATATGTATGTGCCACCCGCAGTAACAAAACCTCTATGATGCCATTTATTTGTTACACTAACCAAAGTAAAACAAACAAATAAGATAACATTTCCAAATAAAGAGCAGTCTCATTTTTCTTGAAGGAAGCGTGTTTTTGCACCTATCACGCGCATTCGCCCGTACGTTGCATGGACTGAGGGTACAACTAACATTTTATTTACAAAAAAAAAAACAAAAAAAAAACGGAACGTTAAATGTTAAGAGTAAGGGTCTAAAATGTAAAACCTACAAGGAACACGGACAAGCGTTGACAGTCAGGGTCTAGGTTTAAAATTTTGTCAGTAACCCACACAGCAGAAAGACATCCTATGGATATCTAATGGATGTCATCCATGGATATAAGGGATATCTCTAAGATATCCATTTACATCCCATGGATATCTATTGGACATCCATATGTCCCAGTCCTGGACATGACGCAGCACATCCATAGGATATCCGCTGATGTCGGCTGGAGATCGTGAGGATATCCACTGGATATCTTGAATCGTCCATTAAAAAATATATCCGTAAGATATCCATGGACGTTGTTTAGAGCTTACTAGGATATCCAATGGACGTACAGGAATTACTCAGCACATCCAGAGGATATCCGCCTGACGTTGGATGGATATCGTGAGGATATCCACTGGATATCTTGAATACCCCATTAAAAAATATATCTGGAAGATATCCATGGACGTAATTTAGAGCTTAAGAGGATATCCATTGGATGTACAAGAATTACTCTTTAAAAATCACATCCATAAGATATCCGTGGACGTCCTTCATAGGTGGCTGGGATATCCTCTAGATATCGGGAATTGCCCTTTAAAAATATATCCGTAGGACATCCATGGACGTCGTTTAGGGGTTGCTGGAATATCCACTGGATATCTTGGATAGCCCATTTAAAAACATATCCGTACGATATCCATGGACGTCATTTAGAGCTTACAAGGATATCCGTTGGATGTTAAGGAATTGCTCTTTAAAAATCACATCCATAACACATCCATGGACGTCTTTCAGAGGTGGTTGGGATATCCACTAGATATCGGGAATAGACCCTTAAAAAACATATCTGTAGGACATCCATGGATGTCGTTTAGAGGGTGCAAGGATATGCATTGGATGTATTGGCATTACTCTTTTAAAATCACATCCACCGGATTTCCATAGACGTCGTTGAGAGGTGTCTGGGATCCCCAACAGACATCTGAAATAGCCCATAAAAAAACATACCCATAAGATATCCATGGTTGTCGTTTAGAGCTGGCTGCGATGGTGACGGTACCGATTTGCTGTACTGAAATAACTATACAAGTGGCCCATAAAAAACACTCAACACCTAAATGTTTTTTTTTCTTTTCCACTTTCAACAAATGAAAATGTGAACCAATTTTCTAGCCTAAAAAATGGAATTAAAAATACTAAAAACTGGGTCGTTATGTTGAATATGTAGGAGTATTTGAATTGTCGTTCCACGAATTTCGTTCCTACTTTCATTGTATTATAAATATAATTAGGACTTAAACACAGCAGAGACAGGGTTCGCACAAGAACAAAAACACATTCAAAAAATAAAGTAATTTAAAATGCTTTTTCAAAACCAACATAATTTTTCAAGGACCTGTATTAATCAACAGATTTACCGATATGGAAGTGAAATGTTCTAGATTTATTGGTGCGCATAATGAAAAAAAAGCAACAGTCAAATAAGCCTGACGAACAAAGTTTTTTTTTTTTACTTTGCTTTGAATTTCACCAGCTATATTTTTTCCCTTACATAGATAGGTTTAGATAGGTAGGTTTTTTAGATAGGTTATTAAAACTATCCCTAACAAACAGTTGATGAAAACCTGTGGACAGGAATAAAATTTTAAAGGTAAGCTCAACATTTTACATCTTGTCTGAACCCTGCAGGCACAATATGGATGGATTACATGTTCAAAACGGCCTACTTTACTGCGAAATGTTTCAACTGAACATACATTTTACCTACGCATACAGCAAAGGAATACAATGGGGTGAAGTCGTGTTCACAATGTAATATTTTGGCTGTCTCATTGGACGTCGTCGACCTGTATTCTATGGCTTGCCCAGAAGCAGAACTTTTTGAAAATGTCTGCGACACCAATTGTCGGGGAAAAAATGTCTGCAGCTGATCCATTTATATCATATGGTTACTCACATGTTTATTGGTTTTTACTAAATAAGTTTTATGTACTTTACCCTATTGAACTGGCTACTTCACCAATGGAAAGGTATCATCGAGATGGTGAAAATGGTACATTGGAATGTCAAAATCGGTCCAAAATTAGAAAACGGTAGAAATAGGCCCAAAATTTTGTCCACGGCGGCCTGTTTGTAGATTTAAGTTTGCTAACCAATAAAACTTGGCAGATGGTTTCAGGAATTTTGACTCAATACATCAAAATTAATCTAATCGAATAAGATATTAAATACTGTTGAGAAATTAACGTGCAACTGAACTTAAAAGTACATGCCTTATGTCTTCCAATTAAGGGTTGAAGACCATCGATATACAAATATAACCGATAGGCTATGTCAACCAGGATTCACAGATTTGTTTTACATAGTGCAAAGCTGAAATATTCTAGGCGGTCAGTGACTGGTTTAATTTCTCAAATGTCTGCTACGAGTTAAAAAGCTGTCTGGATTCAAATTTAAAGCTAAGAAGAAACAAGTATTTACAAAAAAAAAACACTTTATTACAAAATGGCTACAAAGAAAAACTTACATTACTTGTATGAAAACTAAAATAAAATTTTCTTAAACTTTACAAAAGCCATAATAAATGAAAGAGCAATAATTTCTTCAACATCAGCCTTTTCATTCCGAAGGGCTTCTGCATCAGTGTCTGCATGCTATGGTTGTGTTTTTCACCTAAGAAACAAAATAGCAAATTTCAAATTTACTGCAATGCTACTACATTATTTTTTTGTTTGTTTTAAAACCTACAGATAGGCAACCATCAACAACCAACGTTCAGTGTTATTTAAATTAAAATCGGGGATGAGATTATCTCTAGGCCAAAAAAAGAGGAACATTTTTCTACAGTAAATTTTTTGATGGGAGGGGGGCAACAAAAAATTAAATCAGGGTTCATTAAATATAAACCGTATAAACTAATAAACTAGGACTACATGGTGTAAGGATGTGCGTCTTTGGGCCGCTCACCATGCTAGCGGAGAGCCAATCTGCCTTGGAGCAATTGGTAGGATGTAGGGAAACAGAGCATTCATCTCCTGGGGCTCTGAACGGTAATAAACCAATGTTTTGCCTGTCGATCGGATTTGGTAAGAATCATTTGTGACATTAGCAGCTGGAGTGAAGAAACAACGTCGCATATTTGGCACCCAACATTAAAAAAAAAATCTAATGGAATTCTCTGGTCCTGGGAGGAGGAATTTTAGCATTTACTCACAACTATTCCACAGCAAAAAACTGTAGGTAAAAAGCCGTAATCATAGTGCGATGTGAATCAACATTGCTGAAATCACAAATGATTCACTCCAAAACCGATCGACAGGCCAAACATCGTTTTATAACCATTCTCAGAGCACCCGGCAGTTTGTGCTCCGTTTCGCTACATCCTACCAACTGCTCCAAGGCAGAAAGTGGTGCTCGACAACCGTAAGCACTCAATTTAATTATAACACAAGCAGACTACAGACTGACAAAATGTTGGCTGAAAAAGTTGGGTGGGGGGACGCTTGCAGAAAAGGGGAAAAAATGTAGGAAACTTTCTATTTTTTTTTAATAACGGAATTATTTTTTTGAACCGACTGAATGCGAAATCCCTTGAAAATGCGGATAAATCACATGCCTGTGTAATGGACGTTACTTTTCCCCGCTGACCTGGTTGCGGTTGCCTTTTCTAGCCTGGATTGTTTCTAAGTGCGCCGGAGTGTTGCGGTGGGGGGGCTTCCTCAAGTTGTTTAGGGCTCTGCAGCACGGTTTGACACTGGGTGTTTTTGCATAGCACTGGAACCCACGTTTCGAGAGGATGTGCTGATACTCCCCCTCGCCTTTGATGGTGTTGGATCACGTTGGTAGGCAAAGGTTTTCTTCGATGATGCGATTAAAGGCAGAGGCTTGGTATCCCAAGAAGCATCGCTCTAGCGCCTTGAATGCTTGGTCCTACTTTCCCCTCTGCAACAGAGTTCTCACAACGCGAAGAATTTCTTGCTTGGCAATCGAGTGGAGAAGAGGGGGCATCCCAATGATTTTCTCCACTTGATTGCCAAGCAAGAAATGCTGCGGGTCTTGAGAACCTCAGTCACATTTGACCACACATTCAATCAGCAAAAACAAGTTTTCTCACCTTGGGTACCCAGGCTCGTCCTTAATCGAGCCATCAATTAAACCTTTACTCTCCTGAATCCCAAGGCCAACCAAGGCAAGGGGAGTATCCCAAAGAGAATGCTTACTAGAACAGGCCTAACATATGTTCACAATATTACTGAGCTCCTCTAGTCCACCCTCTCAGAAACACAGGTTCCTGTGTTATGTAAAAGCAACACCCAGCAACAAAAACAATGCTCTGGTGTCCAAAATAACTTAAGGAAGGCCTCGACATTCCAGCTGGTGAGGAAGCTCACCAAGCTGGAAGCAGGAACCGCAACCAGGGCTGTGCCGAAAAAGAACCTGATTACACAGTTACCAAAATCGCAACAAGACCTACGTAGCCACCTCATCCGCTCCTCCATACGAGCCCGAACCCCCTAGAGACTGTCTTGCTAGAAACTGCCTAGAAACATCGAGTGCCTATACAGTCTAACCTCATTAATAAGAACTTGGATAACAAGAAGTTCTGCTTAATAAGAACTTTTTTCAACATTTTGGTTGGTCAGCTACTCAGTCAGTACTAAATATAACGAACTCTATAAACGAATATACGGATAAGAAGAACAAATTATTTACAATTCCAGCTTATTGTACGAATTTGCTGATCTTAACAATTTCTCTCCCCCCCCCCCCACCCTTTTAAATTTCTTTTCATTCCACGCAAAACATTGATCACTAGTCGACTCCATCTTGGGAAGTGATAGGAGTATGAGAGTTGTCCGTTTGCACAAGTGCGAAGGTCAAGGACGAATGAAAAGAAAATATCCTACAGTTACTGGTAGGCTACATTATTTTAAAGTAGCAGTTCAATTTCTCTCGTTCGTTTAATAAGAACTATGTATGGTTAATAAGTACATTTTTAGCAGTCCCCTTAAAGTTCGTATTAAAGATGTTTTACTGTATTGTGTTCCCTATGGCCATTGCCCAGCTGTTTATGTAGGGGAGACATGGAGTAACATCAACACTCACTCTTGAGCACCTCTCTGCGACTAAGGCTCAGGACATCACTTCTTCGTAGCAATCGTTTACGCGCAATTTCAAATAAATAAAAGATATCAGTACAATATCTTCAGCAAATTTTCGACTGTCAATTCTCTGCAGATGTTGGGGCTCAGACGACAGTCTTCTTCAGGCAAAAAACAGAAATTTCACCCAATTTCTAATCGGCGGTCGAGCGTAGCTTCCACCACTTGCGAGGCCGGTTTTCCACCCTTCGCCCAGCTCATCATTAAACTTGCTACGGAGCAGAAACTGTTGAATATCCAGGATTGGATGGTTCCTAGATATTCAACAGTTCAACCTTCTCTCGGATGTGGTGTTGAACAGCCAGGGACTCCAGGCTCCTCAGAGGCACATCTTTGTTTGAGTTTGACTCAAGGAGGGTTTCAGTGTTTTCCCAGTTGATGTTGTGGTGCAATTCTATGTGTGCACTGCAATGCCGTTTGTTGCTATTCTACTTCTGGTGTCCACGTGTGCTGCTTAACACGGCAGCAAATTCTTTTGCACGTCTCACCAACATAAACAGCACTACATTCACCACATGGTACCCTGTATACTGCTTCTCTGGTGTTTACAATCTTTTTCAAAATGATCTTTGCTCATGCTCAGCTTTCCTGAGCGTGAAGAAAGATCGTTGAAAAAGATTGTATACGCCAGAGAAGCAGTATACAGAGTACCATGTGCTGACTGTAGTGCTGTTTATGTTGGTGAGACGTGCAAACGAATTTGCTGCCATGTCAAGCAGCACTTGGCGGACACCAGAGGTAGAATGACAACAAACGGCATTGTAGTGCATCACATGGAATTGCACCACAACGTCAACTGGGAAGACACTGAAATCCTCCTTGAGTCAAACTTCAACAAAGATGTGCATCTGAGGAGTCTGGAGTCCCTGGCTATTCAACACCACATCCGAGAGAAGGTTGAACTGATGAATATCCAGGGACGATTCAATCCTGGAATACAGTCTCTGCTCCGTAGCGAGTTTAATGATGAGATGTGCAAGGGTTGGAAAACTGGCCTCGCAAGTGGTGGAGGCTACGCTCGACTGCCGATTCGAAAAGCAGACGATCGTAACGACGATCGAACATGACATAGTGGGGTGAAATTTCTGTCTTTTGCCTGAAGAAGACTCGTCGTCTGAGCCCCAACATCTGCAGAGAATTGACGGTCAAAAATCTGCTGAAGATATTGTACTGATATCTTTTATTTGTTTGGAATTGTGCGTAAACAATTGCTACGAAGATGATTCCCGTATTTCAAAATTAGCGCTACGACATTTTTAGACATCACTTCTCTATCAAACACGAGATAGCCTGGGAAAAACTCAACCATGTTTGTGTCCAAACTGTTAGGGCAAAAAAATGTCCTGCTAAACAACTGGGTACATCAGGAATTTTTGAAGTGGTCAGCTTGGTGTCAGTTTTTCAGAAATAAAGCTGCTCGGTAACATGTGATGGTAATAAAATGTGGCAATACAAGAAAGTGCAAAATTTCTTACTTGCATTCATCTTGCCTTTGAATGGCAAAGATGGTTTTTTCAGGACCGTTTCGATTTTCTTGGTACTGGCATCCTTGGTTGGGACCTTATTTTTCGCTGTAGCTGAAATAAAAATTTTCAGGAGTTAAATTTACTCATGCATATTTGACACCAATACATTCATAAATACGAATGAATCTTACACTTCAGGTGAAACAAGTTCTGAATAAATATTTGTCAGTATGGGTGCACCGCAAAAAATTAAATTACTGACTACACGACGGACTACTCAAAATATTTTCAGTAGCCTACCAAACATTACAACCTAGTAAAGTTGCTGATAAAAGTCGATTTGGTTGCCGACTAGTATTGAAACTTAACTTTCTGGATGAAATGAAAGCGACCAACAATTTATTTTTTATACGCCATCTAGTGACTGGCCACAACTATCTTAATTCCTTTTTAAAGCGCAGCACCAATACAGATATGTACGATCTTGCAACAAGGGAATTAGTCCAAGTTTCTGCTAATTTTCGACAGTTCATGTGGAGATGAATGTATTACGTCTCCAACTGTCTTCTTCAGGCACTATTTTAAGGTTTATTGTTTTTGGCTTAAATCAGACTGGTTGTTGTCATTCGAAGCGGACGATGGCCATGGCCTTCGTTTTTTAAAACCAAGCCAGCTGAAATTCATGCTTATGGACAGATTTTCAGAGCAACGTATTTAACAATGTGCTCACAACATGCCCCATAGCAGATAGTTCCTGCTGCATCTCTGCGATGCGATTTTCAATAAGCGACAGAATCCTTGGGGGTGGGGGGAAGAAGGAGGTAGGTAATCAACATAAACATGCAAGCATTTTAACCAACATCTTGAATACCACAAGTATTCAGCAATTTACTTTAGAAGCACACACATGAATCACGACTTGTAATCACGGTACAGAACTTAGTCTGAAATTTTCTAGGAAAGTCTGTTTCCCTTCTTCAGAAGTTGGTAAACACTATTTGAAAAACTTCACTAATGTTGAGCTTCAATCGGAATTCGAATTTCGCTCCAGCCCAGAGTAAACCACTGTTCTTTATGTTTTGTCCATAGGTGTCTGAATGATGTGCAAGTTCTAGCACTCATCGAGTTTGGCCATCAGATCAGGAGGCATGAATCCCTCTACTAAGTCGAATGATGGGCCAGTGAGGTTAATAAGTGGTACTCAGCGACGAGAGAATCTTTTTATTGCAAGTGACTTTTAAGTGAACCGATGTAAGCGCCTCCATGCACTTGAGTCCCTTGCAATGAAAAGATTCTCTGATCGCTGAGTACCACTTACGAATCTCACTGGCCCTTGATTCACCTTAGCAGAGGGATTCGTGCGCCCGGATCTGATGGCCAAACTCAACGAGCGCTGGAATTTGCACAACGTTTAGACAACTCCGGACTAAACATGAAGATCAGAACAAAATTTATATGGACTGGAGAGAATTAGAATTCTGATTAAAGCGACATTAGTGACGTTTTTCAAATAGTTTTTCCGACTTCTGAAGAAGAGGAAGACACGCCTCGAAAATGTACGACTAAGTTCTGTACCGTGAATACAAGTGGTGATTCGTGTGTGTGCGCTTTTCAAATAGTGTCCTTTTACAAAAACTGTTATCGCCGATTGCCGGTTTATCAAGTTTCAGCAATTTAATAATGTGAAAGCAATTACATGGTTGCAACTTCCATCTCCATTCCAGCCCCCAAACAATCCAGTTTACAAGACACAGGCTAGCATAAACTTTTTTTTCCCGTAGCCAGCAACCCACATAAGCAAAATTTCTCCTGTGCAGTGCCACACCGAGGAGTTTTTATCTTTTTAGGGGAGGGGTGGGGGGCAAATTGGTATGCATAACTGAGAATTCAGCTAAGGGAATCGTGATTGTTAAGTACATGGGGGGTCTGTAAAACAACTTATTTTCAGCAATTGTTGTGCCTGCGAAAGGACTAGGCCTATAAAACCATTTGTGATAATTTTTTCAACTTCAATAAATACATTTGGCTAGGCTGCTTTTACCGTATTTGACTCTTAATTAAGGGTGTTGTGGACCTCTCCCTCCCCCACCCCTCCCACTCCCCCTCCTTCCTTCCCTCCCAAGGATGTGCCACTGGGTCAAACAAGCTGTTCAGGTATTGCCTTCTAGTCCTTCTATTATGATTGCGAAATGATAAAAAAAAACTAGGACTGAAAGTAATGCAAACCGTTAATTAAATGCAAGTATTTAATTTTAAAGAAGATTTCAGTGCACCTAAAGGAAACTTACGACAAAATCTGAACATATAGTACAATTTTTAAGAATCATTAGTCAAGTACAGAAAATATAGGCTATCGGTGCGATTGTTTCAGTGATTATTTTTTTGCTAATTTTTTAGGTCTACACTTCAGTTCCCGAAAAATTAACCAATCTGTTTTAACTGTTAATTTCTGGGGTATGCAATATGCAAGTCGGGGGACCAGTATTACCAAGGTGTGAGGAGGGACGGTGGGAAGAACATTTTATTTCTGCTACCTTGATAATTTACCAATCACAGTTGTAATTTAATCCGTTTACCACGCAACTGTACGATGTTTAAGCTGACCTGAATCTGTTAGGATTTGGAATTTAAAGGTTTCACCACTACCTGGGTACCAGCGTATAAAATCGTAAATTTAGGCAAAATAAAATTTATTTAGTTTACAGGAAAGGTTGCAATGCAAATTTTGGTTTTGTTTTGTTTAACTGGCCACATTTCTTGGCGTGTGATGCGCAAAGCTTGAAGAGTGCATTGCAGTCCGCCTTCAAAAATAAAAAAAATAAACACGTTTTTTCCAAATATTTACTTTTTTTCAAAACAGTTCCCTACTGATTTGAGCTACTGGCTTGAAATTGGTTCATTGAAAAGCTCGTTTCAAGCTGGTTAAAATGGTGTATTGGAATGCTAAAATCGGTCAAAAATTGGCGAATATATGAATTTTTGCGATTGGAGCAACATTCAGATAAAAACTTTTGACCGCGATCTTTGAAAAAACCTACGACCACGGCGACCGCGAATACGCTCACGCACACGCTTGTAAACTTCATGTTTAACTTTGCGAACCCTTATCAAGGGCTTAGCTTAAAAACACAAGGAGTGTAATCAAGTAATAAGAAAAGAACAATTTGTAGCTAGTATCAAGTTGTAGGCTGAAATATAGGACGACAGGAGACAATTTGTAGCCGGCCATACTTTACCATGAGGCCGTCGGGTTAGGCCTAACTCCTAACATGTGAATAAACAAACATTGACCATTACGTTGCATACACAAAAATAAACAAGGCATACAGCTAGCTATTCACTCATACACAATTTCAATCACAATGTTACTTACAAGAGTCCAGTTATCACGTGCAACTTCCTAGCCTTGATAGATTGTTGATTCCAGAACGTAAAGATAGATCGCTGTAATCAGATCTAGAGGTGGGCGCGGGTCGGATAAACCGCGGTTCGGGTCGGTTCCGGGTCGGGTCGGTTCCAAAAAAAAACAATTACTGCGCTCTGCGGGCACCTGCGGGTCTGAAAAATAAAATTACGTGCGGTTTCGGGTAAACCGCGGGTGAACCGCAGCTAAAATAAATACCCGCTGATAACCGCGTATCATAGAAAATGCGAAACAATCGTGGCTATTTGATTTTTTCCTTGCTTCCCTTCACCATGACGACAAGGCCAATTGAAGTAGAAAATGCAAGACCCGAAACCGAAACTTCAGTGCGCCGTCAATAGCAAATTAAACCGTAAAAACAGCAAATGCACATTTGAAGAGGAGGAAGGGACGCACACTGGCAAGACTTTTAAACTTATTTTTAACTAACTAAAAAAAAATCTTTGAAGAACAAAAAATAATAATCAACTAAAGAACAAGAACGGCGTTTGTTGATTTATAACAATGGCTTCGTTTGGCTTTCTTTTGTTTCACCTTTTTTTTTTTTCGTAATCAATGTCTTTGTTAGATTTGTATTTAGCGGTTAACCGCGGGTAAACCGCGTTCGGGTCGGGTCGGGTCTTATTACAGCACACATTTGCGGGTTCGGGTCGGTTCGGTTGTCAGTTCAGACATTGCGGTTCCCTGCGGGTCGATTCCCGTCTCTGTAAATGCGGGTAATTTCGGTTCCCAAATATTGGACCCGCGCCCACCTCTAATCAGATCGCTGTAATCTGCCGGTAAGAGCGATGGTGGGATGACTCAAAACCTGGAACTGGACCGGAAGTGGTGTGGAAAACGTGACACTCGGCTAAACGAACTGAGTAAAAACTAATGTGTGGTGTAGATAGTGTTCAGGCTGTTTGTGAAGCTGAGAGCCTGGACCAAGCAAATTAAATGAGAAACCTAGTAAAAAGTAATACGCTCTCTTCATTTGTGTAGTTTACAACAGTACTGTTAAGGAATAAAAAAATATACTTTTTTTTCTAAAATTCACACTGTCTTGTTATAAACTTAGGAATCGTAATTTCTTGTAGGAATAAGTTAAAATCCTCCTGTTCTCAATGTTTGTGTGTACTGTGTGTGTAGTGGCCCAGGGGAGTGGGGGGGGGGGGAGCGAGGCACTTTCTACATTTTTCTAAGAACCTGGGGATTAAAAAAAATGTGAAGGAATTTACACAGATTGATTTCTGATGGTAAGTGTTATGTTATGGATGTCAATAGCCACCATGGATATCCTAAGGATATCGTCTGTGGATCCAGCCTGGACCACGACGTCATGGATGACATATGGATATCTCTTGGATATCCTTGTGAGACCACAACGTCATGGATATGGTATGGATATCTCTCGGATATCCCTAGGAGATCACAACGTCCTGGACATGGTATGGATCCATGGGATGTCTTGTTCTTTATGGGAAGAGGCTGGTAAGCATTAGATTCGTACTACCCGGTGGCCAGTTTTCGTCCTTAGGAATAGGAAAGCAGTAAGTACATTCTGATGAAAAACTAAGAGATGCTCCTATAAAGACCCACGTGATGATCCAGTGGTAGTATGGTGTAGGTTTCCTGCTTTGCTTCATGTTGAAGAGTTTGTTTTTTGGTTTGGTAACATGACAGCTTTTATGCAGTAGAGAGCATTGTTCCTTGTCATCAATTATCTTAAATCTACAAAATTCTATAAATACAGCTGTAAAGAAAAAGTTCAATGTACTCCAAGCACAAAAACCTTGCTAAATCTGTACATAAACACGTTCCGTCCCAATAGGGTAGAATTGTATTTACAAAGTTGGATTTACAAAATTGGCTTACGACGTCATAAGTAGTGTCGTTAAGTAGTGTTGTCGACTGTCCTAAAATGGCCTGCTGCCGAGGAACATGGTCACGAACCAGTTGAAAGGCAGCGGTTCTTTACGAGTCCTTCGGAAAGCGATAGTAGTGTCACTATTAATACGATTCCTGGAGAGCAGTTGAAGCACGTTCGAGTTGGTCAAACAGTAGAGAATAAAAGATGCAGGGTACACGTTTAAAAGCACTTTTATAGAGAGGCGTGAGCATGCGTACGAGGGCTTGCGGGACTGGCGGATCTATAACTTTAATCTCTAGGAGCACAGCATTCAGAGAAGGAGATTGCTATAATTCCAGGTAATTTCGATGGCAAATAGAAACGTTTTTAACTTGACGAAGTTGACACACAAATCCTATACAACTGCATTTCGTTGTTTGTGCAACCATCCAGCAACTACGCCTGAGCAGAGATGCAACATTCAACATCAAAGCAAGATCTGATTCGATATTGTTATCCTTAGAGCCATCAATCTACCTTCGGTGAGTGACAACTCACGTTTTGGCGTCAATAGAGTTAGAGTTGCCTAGCCAACCATTATATATATTTTCTGCCATGAAATAGAGCAAGACGTGGACTAAAATATTTCTCCAAAGCTCGCGTGAACATTGTTCTTCCTATTCTATAATTTCCCCCCGTCAGTTGTTAGACGAAAGGGAGTCGAAGAGCATGCACGTAATGACCTCAGTCGTATTTCCAATATCACTGTTCTCATCCATCGTAGTAAGTCTGCATTTTAACCAGCTGTAGGCCTGAAAACTTGTAGAGGCTGTGGGAACGAACTATGGTGTCTAAAGGCTACATACCTACTTACAGCCTTAGACAGTGTAATGCAAGTCACAAACTATCATAGTCAAATAGAGCAATCACTTCAAGGGTATTTACAGTATAGGCGCATCCTCTGTTGGGCTGTCACCACGATTTGTATAAACAGGACAGAAAGCAAACGGGCACGAAAATTGTAGGCAGTCGTAGATAGCAGTATTCCAGTTCAGGTCACCGAGCCTGACATTTTTTACGGTCTTCTTTATTTCGTGGTATGGAAGCCTAATTAGTCCTATGAGTAAGCAAAAATAAACTGCACTTTGTGAGGATAACACCATCTCGGGTACTTCATGTCCACACCCATGATCAATTTTTAAGAAAGGGTGCCACCTGAAATTTATCCAAAAACCAACATGGTGGGCAAATTGATTTTAAAATGGCCGCTATATAATACAAAAATTCAAAATCGTACTAATTTAACTAAGTTTGGTGTCGACTGCTAGGTTTTAAGGTGTGCCGAATTAAAAAAAAATGCTCCAAACAATTGCCAGGACTGCACACAATGAGGTATCCAAAATAGCGTCCAAATTCAAGTGTTTTCATAATTTTAAAATATACTTACCGAGTAGAGACAGATTAATTATTCCTCTAAAACGTGAGTTCGTTTGCAATTACTAGTAACTAGCAAACACCCGGTCAGTAGTAAAGGAAAATAGAGGAAAACTGTCCTTTTTGAACAGTCCCCTCCAGTAAACCCCCCTGTGCCGGTGTACAGGAATTCACAGGAAGTCAGCACGTTGGGCCCTGGGTTTACTTGGGAGGTTTACTTGATCGGGAGGTTTTTACTTGGGGAGGTTTGCTTGTGAGGTTTACTCGAGCGGGAGGTTTCCTGCACTCAAAATAGAGAAAAAACAGTCCCTTTTGAACAGTCCAGGAAAATACAGGAAGTCGTGCAGAGCAGTAAGGGCGGGTTTACTCGAGCGGGAGGTTTTACTCTAGTGGGAGTCCCTTTTTTGACAAATTTAACATGCATGTTAGTGACGAATTAGCAAAAACTGCACGATATTGACGAATTAACAAACTGCACGCCTTATGCTACCTGAGAGTTGGGAAAAAGTAGTCCCTTTTTTGACGTTGGACGGGTGGTGAAGCACTCTCGTTAACGCTTCTCGAATGCAAGGAAGCATAAAAAAAGATTCGAATTTAATCTCGCGGTGGGTCGTGCAGACGAGCGTAAATATTGTGCGAGCGCTTTGGAGCGATAACTAATGGAAGTTGGGGAAAAAACAGTCCGTTTTAACAGGGCCAGCATTTTGTCATTAAAAAAAAACCTGTTTCTAAATGAGCATTTTGCGGTCTTTTTTAATAATTCCCTGCATTTTTGTCATTTTTACCCTACTTCTAAAAACAAGTGGTTACAG